>CAUYON010040831.1:0-23949 GCA_963573935.1 Arctocebus calabarensis
GCTTATATTTATTTTACATGATACTGTGACCTAGTGTGGTGGTCTACAAATTCACAATTGAGAACCACACAACTGAGTTCTGTAGAAAAAAAAATTCACAATTTTGGGGGCAAAACATGATTGTAAGAGGGACTTTACCCAGTGTAACATGGGTAACCAGTGTAACATGGTTTCTTGTACCCTCAATGAATACTCAACAATAAAAAAAAAAAAAGACAAAAAAAAATTTGTATGAAACAAACCAAAAATGCCAGTGTCCTGAAGTGACTTGTGGCCTGTTGGTTTATAACCCCAAGGACACACAACACCTCCTTGCTCCTTGCCCCTCACAATACCTGTGGGGTGGGCACAATCGTCTTCAGGTAACAATGGAAGAAATGGGTTCAGAAAGGTCAATTGTCATGTCTAAAGCCACACAGTGAGTCCTCCCATGGAACACAGAGACCTGGCACAGAACAAAGACATCACCTCAAAGTATCTATCGCCCTTGACAAATGAACGAAAATCTATGCTGGTATCTGTTCTTCAAAAGCAGCCCCTCTTCCAGAGTCTCCTCTCTGTGTCTTCTTCTCTTTTCCTTATTAGCATACCTGTCAGTTAATTTAAGGCCCACCTGGATAATCCAGGATGAATTCACTGCTAGAGCTTTAATAATTGTATCTTCAAAGACCCTTTTCCCAATTAAGATCAAGTTTACAGGCTTGGCGCCTGTGGCTCGACAGGCTAGGGCACCAGCCATGTACACCTGAGCTGGTGGGTTCGAATCCAGCCCGGGCCCGCCAAACAACAATGACGACTGCAACCAAAAAATAGCCAGGCATTGTGGCGGGTGCCTGTAGTCCCAGCTACTTGGGAGGCGGAGGCAGGAGACTCGCTTGAGCCCAGGAATTGGAGGTTGCTGTGAGCTGTGATGCCACGGAACTCTATCCAGGGTGACAGCTAAGTAAGAATCCCCTATGTGGGTTTTGTAGCCTACAAAATACTCTTTATAATTCATGCTATTTTTCTGATAAGGAAAAAGAGGCTGAGAGAGGTGAGCTGACAAGGCCAAGGTCATACAATTAGCAAGATGTCGATGGCAACACTTGAATGCAGATCTTTTGAAGCCAGTCAGTTTTCTGGAGGCAGTTGTACAAGGCAAGAGGATGTGCTAAGTAGTAAAGATTCTAGGGCGGCGCCTGTGGCTCAGGGAGTAGGGCGCCGGCCCCATATGCCAAAGGTGGCGGGTTCAAACCCAGCCTTGGCCGAACTCCAAAACAAAAAAATAGCCGGGCTTTGTGGCAGGCGCCTGTAGTCCCAGCTACTTGGGAGGTTGAGGCAAGAGAATCATCTAAGCCCAGGAGTTGGAGGTTGCTGTGAGCTGTGTGACGCCACAGCACTCTACCAAAGGCAATAAAGAGAGACTCTGTCTCCACAAAAAAAAAAAAAAAAAAAAAGATTCTAAGCTTCTGGTCCTTTTGGTAGTTGTTTGATACTTTCTTTCTGTTCCTTGGTTCACACATTCACTCATTTGTTCTGGAGACACAAGCTGAAGTCATGCGTGCCTTCAAGGAGGCCACAGTCTAATGCTGGCCTTTGAGTCTAGGTTCTGGGAATGGCCTGAGCTTATTGTATATATTTTGTAGTGGTAGGCAGATATATGTGCATTTTTTTCTTGCAGACTTTCAAAAGGTTCCATGATACTTTATCCCTTAGCTCTTAGCTCTTCTTCTTCTTTTTTTTTTTTTTTGAGATAGAGTCTCACTCTGTCACCCTGGGTAGAGTATTGTGGCATCATCATAGATCACAGCAACCTCAAATTCTTGGGCTCAAGCAATCCTCTTGTTTCAGCCTCCTGAGAAACTGGGACTACAGGCGTTCACCACGATGCCCAGCTAGTTTTTCTATTTTTAGTAAAAAATGGGTCTTGCTCTTGCTCAGACTGGTTTCAAACTCATAGGCTCAGGCAATCCATCCACCCCAGCCTTCCAGAGTGAATTATAGGTATAAGCCTGGTGCTTGGCTCTTTCGCTCTTCTTGCTGTGAAAAAGTTAATAACCACTGGTGTAACACATGCTAGGCAGTGTAAACAGACGGTATCACATGTGCTCATCAGTATCTTCTGCCTGTTTGGGTGACTGAGGCCCCAGCACGTGACATCTCTGGCCCAAGTGATAAACCTGGATAGACCACACGACCAAGCACTGGAGACCAGGGCCAGCTTCTATTGGCAGAGCAGACACTAGAAGCACACACACAAACACACTGGCTCTGACACTCCCAGCTCCACACTGCACCTGGCTCCAGGGAGACACTTTAGTCTTCCCCTGTAGCGCTGGTAACACATGGCACTGACCATGATGGCTACATATTGGGGGCTTTTGTGTGCCAGACACTGTGGTGCTTACACTTCTGTGTCTTCATTCCCCGTACCAGGCCTGTGAGTTTTGGAATTTTCCCTTGGTTACAGGACTGGGAAGAGGTGGTGGTGAATGATAAGAGAGTATCATTGGAGTTGGAGGGGGTGTTGAGGAAATCCTGAATGCATTCAAGATCCTTCAGGGATGGGGCAATGGTCAAGGTCATTAGCCCCTATGAGAACTGAAGAACAGACTTTAAATTATGCTAAGATCATTTTCGTCTTCGTTCTTTTCTTTTCTTTTCTTTTCTTTTCTTTTTTGGAGACAGAGTCTCATTTTGTTGCCCTTGCAGAGTGCCGTGGTTTCACAGCTCACAGCAACCTCAAACTTGGGCTCAAGCAATTCTCTGACCTCAGCCCACCAAGTAGCTGGAACTACAGGTGCCTGCCACAATGCCCAGCTATTTGTTAGAGACGAGGTCTTGATCTGGCTCAGGCTTGTCTCGAACCTGTGAACTCAGGCAATCCAGCCACCTTGGCCTCCCAGACTGCTAGGATTACAGGCATGAGCCACCGTGCCCAGTCCCATTCTTTTCATTCTACTCTCCTTCTCGAGCATCTTCTATGTGCCTCGTATGTGCTCTGTTTGGCAGCCAGCCTCCAAATGACTCCATGATGCCCACCTTCTAGTGTCCACACCCTTGGCCAGTCCCTTCCCACAACCAGGAATCAAAGTGCCATCATGACCTACGGTGGCTTATAAAAACCTGTAGCTTCTATCTGGAATACTCTTACTCTCTTACTCTCCTTCTTCTTTGGATCACTTGCTCTAGGGCAAGCAAGAGGCCATGTTATGAGAGGTCCACCAGGGGAGGAACTGAAGCCTCTATCAACAACAGCCAGTGACGAACTGGGGCCTGCCAGCCACCACATGGGTGAGCTTAGTCAGGCCTTAAAATGACTACAACCTCATGAGGACTCCTGCTCCAGGAGTCTATCTGGTGGGAGAGAATGGAAGCTTGTTGTTTGTAAGCTGCTAGTGTGGGGAATAATCCATTACACAGTAATAGAAAATTACTAATCTAGTAACAGAAAACTAAATCAAGGATATATCAGTAAACAAAATTGGCAAGGCTCTTACATCTATGGAGGAGGCAGACAGTAAATTTTAAATATAACAACTAGATTAAAAAAAACACCAAGGGCAGTGCCTGTGGCTCAAGGAGTAGGGTGCCGGCCCCATATATTGGAGGTGGTGGGTTCAAACCCAGCCCCGGCCAAAAACTGCAATAAATAAATAAATAAATAAATAAATAAATAAATAAATAAATATAAATAAAATCATTGGCTGGGAGCCTGAGGCTCAAGTGGCTAAGGTGCCAGGTACGTACACCTGAGCTGGCAGGTTCGAATCCAGCCTGGGCCCGCCAAACAACAATGATGGCTGCAACCAGAAAATAGCAGGGCGTTGTGGAGGGGGCCTGTACTTCCAGCTACTTGGGAGGCAGAGGCTGGAGACTTGCTTGAGCCCAGGAATTGGAGGTTGCTGTGAGCTGTGATGCCACAGGACTCTATTCAGGGTGACAGCTTAAGGCTCTGTCTCAAAAACAAAAGAAAACAGCAGAAGGCTCAGCGCCTGTAGCTCTGAGTGGTTAAGGCACTGGCCACATACACCGGGGCTGGCGGGTTAGAACCTGGCCTGGGCCGGTTAAACAACAATGACAACAACAAAAATAGGTGGGAGTTGTGGCAGGCACTGATAGTCCCAGGTACTCGGAAGACTGAGGCAAGAGAATCGCTTAAGCCCAAGAGTTTGAGGCTGCTGTGAGCTGTGACGCCACAGTACTCTACCGAGAGTGACATAGGGAGACTCTGTCTCCAAAACAAAACAAAACAAGAACTTCCCTGTAATCCTCGCACTCTGGGAGGCTGTAGCAGGTGGATCATCTGAGCTCAGGAGTTCGAGACCAGCCTGAGTAAGAGTGAGATCCTATCTCTAAAACTAGCCAGGGTTGTGGTGGGCACCTCCCAGTTACTTGGGAAGCTGAGGCAGAAGGATCACTTGAGCCAAGAGTTTGAGGTTGCTGTGATCTATGAAGCCACAGAACTCTACCCAGGTTGACAAAGTAAGACTCTGTCTCAAAAAAAAGAAAAAACCTCAGAAATTTAAAATGAACAGATGGGGTAGGAGTAAGGGAGGCTCCATTTACACAGGACATCAGGGAAGGCTGACTGATAAGGACACGTTTAAGCGAAGGCAGGGGGAGGGGAGGAGCATGGATGCAGAGAGACCAGCTAGTGCAAAGGCCCTGAGACGGAGCATGGCTGGATCATGTGTCGTAGTTTGTGTATTTTGCCAGCAGATACATTGTCCGTACCAGGCTCAGCTTTGGCCACCTCATCACACTGCCCCCAGGAGCAGGGAAGTGGTGGGTTTGAGGCCTGCATTGTTCTCTCCCAGAAAAGTCTGGGCCCGAGACCTTGGCTCCTTGACTCCCTTCCAAGGTCCATGGCTCTCCGGAGATGGAAGCAGCTGTAGGGACCATATTTTCTGAGCCTTCGATTGGGGAAGTTCTGGGCCAAATTCAAGTGAAACTGCCAGATGAGAGAAATGATGGAAGAGATGCAATTTAGATGCAGAAATACTCAAATTTCCAAGATCTGCCAATAGTGTATGGGGATAACAGGTAAAGTAATCTAACTACAGCATGAAGGCTGTTGTCATAGACAGTTCTTAGCAATTTCCCTCTTTGGAGCAAGCAAAATATGAAGTATGTCTCCATATCATAGCAGAAAGTGCCAAAATACGAGTCTGACCTGTCCATTGGGTCTGTTTTGTCTCAGTACAGATCTGCTGCTTATAAGTGACCCACAGTCTGAGAACATCCTCTTCCTATCCACTCCTCTCCCTCAGCCTAGGAGACCTGCTGGGGTCCATGGCCATATTTTCCAGATCAGTATAGACAGACAGAGCAGCAAGCCTGAAATTATGCTTAGAGGACAAAGGGACAGAAGACTGAAGTTTGGGCTTCCTGGAGGATGGAAGGCACAACGTAACCAAATATCCCCAAGAGGTTCACGCATCCTGGAGGGGCAAATGAGTCCTTCATTTATTCATTCATGTATTCTCATCAAAAAAAAATTGCTTTGAGTAGATTTTTTTTTTTCAGGGACGGAGTCTCACTTTGTCACCCTGGGTAGAGTGCCGTGCTGTCACAGCTCACAGCAACCTCCAGCTCTTGGGCTTAGGTGATTCTCTTGCCTCAGCCTCCAAAGTCGCTGGGACTACAGGTGCTTGCCACAACACCCAGCTATTTTTTTTTTTTTTGCAGTTTTTGGCCGGGGCTGGGTTTGAAACTGCCACCTCTGTATAGGGCTGGCGCCCTACTCACTGAGCCACAGACGCCACCCAACACCCGGCTATTTTTTTGTTGCTGTTTGGCCGGGGCCGGTTTTAAACCCGCCACCCTCGGTATATGGGGCTGGTGCCCTACTCACTGAGCCACAGGCGCTGCCCCCACCCTCCCACCCCCCCAATTTTTTTTTGAGATAGAGTCTCATTCTGATGGCCTGGGTAGAGTGCTGTGGTCACAGAAACCTCAAACACCAGTGATCCTATTGCCTCAGCCTCCCAGGTAGCTGGGACGACAGGCAATCACATCCGATCGACAACCAATCACAGAGCCTGGCTCTGGGGTCTTGCTCATGCTCAGGCTGGACTTGAACTCCTGAACTCAAGCAATCCACCTCCCTTGGCCTCCCAGAGTGCTAGGATTCCAGGTGTGAGCCACCTCAGCTGGTTTACCAAATATTTTTTGGACTTCTACTGCGTGCCGGGACTGGGCTAGGTGCTGGGGAAACAGTGGTGAGCACGATGGAGTTGCTGTCCTGGCAGTGCCTTATAGTTGGGTAGGGCAAGAGACAAGTGCACAGATCAGGGCCTAGTGCTGCTGTTGAACTCAGGAGGGACACCCATCCTAGTCCAAAGAAAGACCTGGGAGGGGAATGTGATGTTGGGGGGGAGGGTTTTTTGAGAAATCACTTATCACTTTTTTTTTTTTTGAGACAGAGTCTTACTATGTTGCCCAGCCTACAGTGCCATGGTGTCCTAGCTCACAGCAACCACAGATTCCTAGCCTCAAGAGATCTTCCTGCCTCTGTCTCCCAAGTACCTGGGCTTGCCACCATGCCCAGCTAATTTTTCTATTATTAGTAGAGATGGGGTCTCATTCTTGCTCAGGCTGGTCTTGAACTCCTGAGCTCAAGGGATCCTCCTGCCTTGGCCTTATCAGAGTGCTAGGATTACAGGCATGAGCCACCACACTGGCCTAAAAATGACCTCTAAAGGAGAGAGCTGCAGGATGAACAGGAGTTGGGGAGGAGAATAGTGTCCAGGTAGAGGTTGGGGGACCTTGTGCAAAGGTCCTGAGGCAAGAAAGGTGGTAGGAAAGGCAGAGAGTGGTTGGTCTTTTAAATCTCGTCCCTAAGGGCTATGGGGAAACACTGAAGGTTTGAAGTCAGGGAGTGACACAATCACATTTGCATTTTATTTTATTATTATTTTTTTAATCTGAGACAGAGTCTCACTATGTCGCCCTCGGTAGAGTGCTGTGGCCTCACAGCTCACAGCAACCTCAAATTCTTGGGCTTAAGAGCTTCTCTTGTCTCAGTCTCCCAAGTAACTGGGACTACAGGCCCTGCCACAACGCCCCACTATTTTTTCGTTGCAGTTGTCTTTGTTGTTTAGCTGGCCCGGGCCGGGTTCAAACCTGCCAGCCTGGGTGTATGTGGCTGGTGCTTTACCCACTAAGCTACGGGCACCGCCCCACATTCGCATTTCAGAAACATCATTTTTGTTGCTGTTGTGGATACCCCAGCGCATGCGCACACACGCACACACGCACATTAGTCACGGCTATGGCTGACTATGCACAGCCTCGGGGGGAGACCACAGTCCAGGCTGACACGTCCCCAGGGTTTTGAGGGGATAATAACAGGCTCTCCTCTGCACCCCACCCCATCCAGCAGACTTCAGGTCGGCTTCTGAGGGCGGCTATATTGGGCTCTGGAGGGCGAGAGCTCCATCCTTCTCTGCCCACATGGAGCCAGCCTCTCTGTGGGATGGAGGGGCCATTTGTATCTCCAGGGTGGTAAGGCCTCTTCCCCAGAGCCCTGGTGCCCAAGATAACAGGGCAGCCTGGGAGATGTTTGTGAAAAGGCAGCTGAGTAAGGGGTGGGCAGGGCCCTTAGGAATGGTGACTGCTGCCACAGATAGCAATTGGGGTGGAGAAGCCTTTCGAAATTATAGCTCCCAGAATAGAGGGCCCAGAGGGAGTGTGGGGCATTCTACCAAGGAAGCCCTGGCAGCCTGCGAGGCCCTCCCGGGCTCCAGGCCCTGCCTCAGGATAACCACATGCCGGGTGGGCCCCTGAGAGGTGCCATTCAAGGCAGTGGAGCAGCTTCACGGTGGGGCCAGACAGTGGCTGGAGGGAGGGTTTCGGGAGTTTGCAGAGAACCAGTTCAGTGTGACCTTCTAGAAGGGGTGAGGATACTGAGGGGAGGGGAGGGCCAGCATGAGGGAAGGGTAACATCTTGCCTGCCCCTAGAGAAGACTTTCTGTCACATATTCTTGTGGATATTTCCTATAAGAAGTGTGAAATACTCTAATAATAACAAGAATGACAGGCTTACGAACCACAGCCATGTGTCAGGCACTGCTTTAAGCAATAGCAACATCACTTCACCCTTGAATAAGATAGGCATTATTATTCCCATTTTACAGGTGTGGAAACAGAGGTCCCAAGAGGGAGGTCAAGTATGTGGCAAGTAGAGCCAGTGAGTGGTAAACCTAGGACATGAACCCAGGTTTGACTGACAACACTACAGCCTGGGCTCAGAGTGCAGGAATTTATTTGGAGCTCTTCACATCTCTGGGTCTCAGTCTTCTCATCTATCACATGGGATCATGGTCTCTTGCTCTGTGTCAGCCTCCAGGAGCTGTCATTAGACTCACACGGGGAGTTTGATGTGCTGGGAAGAGCTTCAAGGCCTAGGATGGCGCCTGTGGCTCATTGAGTAGGGCGCTGGCCCCATATACTGGGGGTTCAAACCCGCCCCCCCTCCCTGAACTGCAAAACAAACAAACAAACAAAATAGCTGGACATTGTGGCGGCGCCTGTAGTCCCAGCTACTCAGGAGGCTGAGGTAGGAAAATCACCTAAGCCCAGGAGTTGGAGGTTACTGTGAGCTGTGGGACACCACGGCACTCTACCAAGGGCAATAAAGTGACAAAAACAAAAAAAAAAAAGAAAAAAGTCTGAAGGCCTAGCCAAACTGATTTATCCACACCAAGCCTTCTGTTTCCTCACCTGTAAAATGGGGATAATTATATCATAGGTTCCTCTGAGAATGGGATTAGATTTTATATGTGTGAAAATATTCATGTCTGTGAAGGTAGTTTATAAATTAGAAAGTGCCATATTACAAGTTACTGAAACCTAAAAATTTATAAAGGCAATGATATCCAGTTCCCGAAGGGAGCTCCTATTCATCTCCAAGGAGCATCCCTACTCCCTGTTTTGAGGATAGAGTGCCGTGCATCAGCCTAGCTCACAGCAACCTCAGACTCCTGTGCTCAAGCAATCCTCTTGCCTCAGCCTCCGGAGTAGCTTGAACTACAGGTGCCCACCACAATGCCCAGCTAATTTTTCTATGTTTAGTACAGACAAGGTCTCACTCTTCGTCAGGTTGGTCTTAAACTCCTGAGCTCAAGGGATCCTTCCACCTCAGCTTCCCAGAGTGCTAGGATTAAAGGTGCGAGCCACCACACTTGGGAAAGCATCCTCTTTAAATGAGGAATTACCCCCTTGTTCATTCTTGGGAGATAGTCAGTTTTCCTATAAGGGGTGGCTTAAGCAAAGCACACCTATATTCATTTTCTGGGAGGATTTGCTACCTTAAAATTATCTTTTTCAGCTGGGCCTGGTCGTTCATGCCTGTAATCCTAGCACTTCGGCTGCTGACACATGAGGATTGCCTGAGGCCAGGAGTTTGAGATAAGCCTGACTTTTGAGAAGACCCCATCACTAAAAAAAATAGAAAAATTAGCCAGGCTGTCATGGTGGAGTAGTCCCAGCTACCTCAGTCCCAGGCTGAGGCAGAAGGATGGCTTGCACCCAGGAGTTTGAGGTTACTGTGAGCTATGACACAATGACTCTTACCTGGGTGATAGAACAAGACACTGTCTTAAAAAAAAACAAAAACACCCTGGCCCAGCTCGTATTTGTAATTCCAGCACGTTGGGAGGTTAAGGCAGGTGGATCGCATAAGCTCATGAGTTTGAGACCAGCCTAAGTTAGGCCTAAGCGAGACCCCATCTCTAAAAATAGCTAGGCATTGTGGTGGGCACATGTAGTCCCAGCTAATCGGGGGGCTGAGGCAAGAGAATCGCTTAAGCCCAAGAGTCTGAGGTTGCTGTGAGCTATGACGCCATGACAATCTACGGGGGCAAGAAAGTGAGTCCCTTTCTCAAAAAAATAAAACAAAACCCAAATCAAAAACTGTCTTTTTTCAACTGGTTGTAGCCAACATGCCAATTTCCAGCTGACACTTGGAAACTCCCATCCCTTCCTGAGTTCCTAGCACCAGCTGTCCCCTGGGCTGGGGGCTCCATACAGAGCACAGGCTCAGCCCAGATGACCCTTATCCCCAGGCTGCTGCTGGCTTTCTGAGCTTTCTGCCCTCCCAGATGTATTACTTAATGTCATGCAAGATCCTCTAATCTGCCCCAAGAGAAGTGTGGAAATGAACCCCAGAGGCTGGAACTTGCTTATTCATGTGGAGAGGCAAGGACAGGTTAAGGACACTGAGCTTGGAATGGGAGGAGAAACCTGGCAGTCCCATCGATGTTGTCATCAAAAGGATAACTACCTCCCCACACCTTATGCCTGGCTCGGTGTCTAGGGACCATGTAGGGAGCTGGGAACCATGGCTTTCACCTGTTCCTGTCAAGTCCTACCATGCTTCCTTTTCAAGGCCAGGTCTTCCCCTCTTCCCCCAGGTCCTTCATAATTGGCACCTGTCATTTGTTGGTGAGATTTACAATTGTGCCTTTATAACTGCTGGTGGCATGGTAAACTTGCACTAGGATCTCTATTGCCCATGAGATCAAAGCTCTAGGCCTGTGTGAATACCTGCCTCCATCCTAGAGAGGATTCTGCAGAGAATTATTATTATTATTATTTTTTTTTTGGAGACAGAGCCTCAGCTGTCACCCTGGATAGAGTGTCGTAGCATCACAGCTCACAGCAACCTCCAATTCCTGGGCTCAAGCGAGTCTCTTGCCTCTGCCTCCCAAGTAGCTGGGACTACAGGCGCTCACCATAACGCCTGGCCATTTTTTGGTTGCAGCTGTCATTGTTGTTTGGCGGGCCTGGGCTGGATTCGAACCCACCAGCTCAAGTGTACATGGCTGGCGCCTTAGCCCGCTGAGCCACAGGCGCCGAGCCTCTGCAGAGAATTATTACCAAGGAATCACTCATTCATTCAATGAATGCTTATGGTGTGCACACCTACTATGTGCCTGGTACTGTTCTAGGCACCAAGGCATCAGAGCACAGACAAAGGTTGCCCTCACGGAGCTCATACTAATGGGAACAACAACCAACAAGTACACACAGTAGAACCTCTGTAAGTTGACCATTCAAGGGACTGTAGCCAACTGGTCAACATACTGACATGGTCAACACCAGGACCTAGGCTACTGTCTGATATGCACATGTGGTGCATGTTCGGTCTATGAAAGTTGATGAACCACAGGCGCCGCCCCTAAGGGAAGAAAGTTGCTCACAGATCCTCACCTGGCCTCTGGGCTCCCACTGCATCTCCCAACCAGTAGTTCCCTTCTCTGGCAGCTGAGAGTCCCACAGTCCTATAAAACAGACATTATCATTATCTTCTTCATCGAACTAAAGAGGAAAATGGGCTTGGGTCTACCATTTTGTATTTTGTGCTATACTGTTGCCTGAGTCATTTCACTCCTTTGGTCTTGTCACCTGTTATATGGGAGCCATTGTTTCTGACATACCCACAAGCCAAGAAATAAGAATCAAGGGTTTAAAGTGGCTTTGTGTCCAGAATCAATGAGGAGGGGGCAGGGATGAAGTTCAAACCTAGCTTCTGAGTGGAAATATTTCTGCTGCCCCACCAGTTTCAGAAGTGCCAGGCTACTGCCAATCAACCTGGTGATGCAGAGATAATTGTGGATAAACCCACTTCTTTTTCTCTCCTTGCTTTTGGTCATCACTGATAATTTGCTGGCAAAGAGAGGATGGGAAAAGGTATCTTTATACGTAATTAACAATCTTTCACTGAGTACCTACTATGTGCACAGGTGCTAGAGAGGCAAGTATAGTTAAGACACAGCAAAAAACAAAAGAAACATACAAAAAAGACAAAGACAGGATCGGTGCCTGTGGCTCAACAGGCTAAGGCGCCAGCCACGTACACCTGAGCAGGCGGGTTCGAATCCAGCCAGGGCCCGCCAAAACAACAATGATGTCTGCAACCAAAAAATGGCCGGGCGTTGTGGCGGGCGCCTGTAGTCCCAGCTACTTGGGAGGCAGAGGCAAGAGACTCGCTTGAGCCCAGGAATTGGAGGTTGCTGTGAGCTGTGTTGCCACAGCACTTCATCCAGGATGACAGCTTGAGGCTCTGTCTCAAAAAAAAAAAAAAAAAAAAAGACAAAAGACAAAACCATTATCCTTATTGGCAGGTTGTTGAGAATCCCAGAATATTGGTGCTGGGAGTCTTCTTATATAGATGGGAAAACGGAGGCCCAGAACGGGGAAGGGATTTGCCCAAGTTACACAGATTAGAACACTAGAATGGCCTTTAATTAAATGTATCAATGAGAAAACAGGACTGTTGGTCCTGATGAAGGGAATAGAGAAAACCTAGGGGTGTGTGGGTGTGGGTGTGTGTGTGAGAGAGAGAGAGAGAAAGAGGAAGACTTATTCACGGTTCCATTGTAAGCTGTGCACATTTTTGCAGCCCAGTCCTGTGTCCTGAGGGACATAAGAAGACAGGAAGGGGAGGGTGGAGTTAACTCCAAAAGGAAGCCAGGGGGCCGGGACCTGGATCCATATCTCCCTCCCTCCCCTCCGCTTTGGAGATCCTGGAAGCCTGCTAGCCCCTCATCAGAGGCAGCAGCCAGGAAAAGCGGGAGATGGGCTTGGCAGATTCCGAGCCAAGCCAGGGAAGGCTTTCCAGGGCCTCCCTATAGGCAGATTCTCCTCTCTCTTCTGTCATATGTCTCTCTTCTCAGTTTCGCCATCAGTAAAACGGGTCATTGTCCCTACCACAGTCGCAGGCCAGGACGGCATAAAAGGATCAAGGGAAGAGAGCAGATGTAAGGTTATTTGTGCCTGGCTTTTCCAGAAAACAGATTTCTTCTCCCTCCCCCAGAAACTGTCCCTAAGAGGCGTCTGGAAATTGAACAGAGTCTGCCAGTCTCCGAGTTAAACAATCGGCAGCCCCGACACGGGGATCCGCCGAGACAGAAATGCTATTCAGACGGCGGGGGCGGCGCGCGAAGTGTGCAGAAAGCAGCGCTCCTGCCACACGCGTCCCCGCCCGGCCCCCGCGGTTGCCATGGCCGCCCTCCTCCCGCGCCCGCTGGCTGGACGCCCACACGCAGCCCCGGCCTCGCACGGGCCTCGGCGCCCGCCGGGCGTGCCCCGAGCTTCCTTGTTTGTGGTCGCCAGCGCCGAGCGTGGCACGTCCAGGAAGGACGAATCCCTCCGCGGCGGGGACCCGGCGTCCAGCGGGCGCGGCCTCCGCCCAGCCTCGGCCACACCTCTGCAGGCGCCACGTCCCGGGCGGGCGCGACGCCGTCAACCTGCGGCGGGGCGGGGCCCGGTGCCCCGCGCGTCCGCCCGCCCCGCGTCCCCGCCGCCACTGGCTCCCTCGCTGCCAGTCTTGGAGCTTCCCCAGCGTAGCGCGGGCGGCCGCTCGCCGTTGGAGGGCGCACCGTCTCCGGCTGACCTTTTTCAGCTCCGGACACTTGGTCAGATAAAAGTTGGCAACTTGGGAGGCTGAAAGTCAACAGGGAAAGGGACTCTGACGATTTCAGTTGGGTCGCCCCTGCCTGGGGTCGTCTGAGAGTGTTTCTCCACACTGAGCCAATCTGCACCCTGTGGTGGAGGGGGCGCGGAGAGCCTGTGGACCAACCCTTTGGGTTTTACTGACGAGGAAACTGAGGCCCAGGGCAGGGCCGACTTATGCCAGGTACCACTGTAAGAAACTGGAGCCCACGTTTTTGTGGTCTTTCTCTCTCTCTCTCTCTCTCTCTCTCTCTCACACACACACACACACACACACACACACGCACACAGCCCTGTGCCCTTTCCTCAACACTCCACTAACCTACCCCAAATTAAATCCCATCTACCCTGAGTCTAAGGACATCCAGACATTTTGCCAAGAGTGGTTTGGCCAAATTAGGCAGATGCCAGAAAAATGGAAGGTTTCTAATAAAAGCTTGTCTCCACAGGCCCAGAGTGTTACCAGCTCTCACCCACTGGCTCCTCAATCACCTGCACAACCTTGCCGAACATCTGCAACCTGGTGGCTCCAGAGTTCTCCACTCCACCCCCACTCTCACACACATACACAACAATGGCATTTTCTTCCATGGCGTCTGGAAGGGGCAGAAATGCTCAGAGACCTGATTTGACCCTACTTCTCTTTCTATTTATTTGTCTCTAGAATTGCTTCGCGGCAGGCACCCTCTTGTCTCCTGTTTGCAGATTTGGTTTCCCCTGTTGTGAGGATCACGCATCAGTGCTACATTTCGGAAGGTTTTTCAGGTGACTCTGTGCTCCTGGGTTAGACCACAGGTACTTCCGTAACAGCCCATAGGGCTGTCTTATGACAAGCAAGACATTTTCTATGTTCGTGGAGCTCTTTTTCTCTTAAGATATGCTTTCTGGTTTATTATCTCTTTATTCTTTAAGGCCTGCAATGCGGGACAGGAAAGGACTGCTGTCTTCATCTTGGGAGGGAGAATGACCCTCTGCCCTGATACTAACCAGCTGTGTGACTTTGTGCCAGCACAGCAGCCTCTTTGGGCCCCCATCCATAAGTGGTGTTCTCTCCTTGCAGCGTGGGAAAGTCTGCCGAGAATTACATGAGCTGCGTCTAGCCCCCAGCCCACAGTTGTAGGCGCCCCCAAAACATTCTTTTTTACCTATGAGTTATCTAAGTCTTAAAACTTTGCCATTGGTAGCTAGAATAATGCCCTCCCCGTCCAACCTAGTGCTTTTTCTCTACTTTTAAAAAAATGCCCAAAAAGGAAAAAAAAAAAAGTGGGGATGAGAAGTGGATTAGATTTTTCTACTGTCTTATACCTTGGAAGGGGTTCTTCCACTCTACCCATAAGCAGTTCTCTAGCTATGTCCCACAGTTATTTATTTATATTTGAGACTGAGTGTCACTCTATTGCACAGGCTAGAGTGACATGACATCAGCCTAATTTACAGCAACCTCAAACTCCTGGGTTTAAGCAATCCTCTTGCCACGGCCTCCAAAGTCGCTGGGTAGAGACCTGCTACCATGCCCAGATAATGTTTCTATTTCTTGCTCTTTCTTGCTCAGGCTGGTCTCAAACTTCTGAGCTGAAGGGATCCTCCCTCCTTGGCCTCCCACAGCGCTAGGATTACAGGCATGAGCCACCATCTCCAGCCTCCACACTTATATTTAGACATTCTTTCATTCCCAGTCTTTACAGAGGGCTAATTTAACCATTATCCAAACATACCATGGCACTATTTCAAACCACACCAAAGAGGATCCTTTGCTTAAAAGTCCCACATCAAAAGTACCTCTTCCCTAGAGCTCTGCTCTGCTCCCAAACAATGCAGAGAAGAAACAACCAGTTGCCACCTCCTGCGGTAGATTGCAAACCTCAGCCTGGTCAAGACCTTTGGTTAAGATGACCTGGGGCAGGGAACTGAGATTACCAGCTGAGAATCTGGATCACTCCTCTACTGTGTGTGACTGAGCATCATTCAACCCCTCCAGATAGTCTTTGCTTTCATCCCCAATCCATCGGAGAAGTATCACTACAAGAGGAACTCTATGGTAACAGACAAAATGCTTTTAATTTTTATTTACTTATTTATTTATTGAGATAGGATCTTGCTCTGTTACCCAGACTAGAACACAGTGTGGTGTGATCATAGCTCACAGCAACAAACTCTAGGGCTCAAATGTTCCTCCTGTCTCAATCTCCTAATATCTGCTACTACAGGTGCCTGCAATTATGCCCAACTAATTTTTATTTATTTATTTTTATATATATATATGTATGTATGTATTTTTTTTTTTAGGCAGAGCCTCAAGCTGTCACCCTGGATAGAGTGCTGTGGCATCGCAGCTCACAGCAACCTCCAATTCCTGGGCTCAAGCGAGTCTCTTGCCTCCGCCTCCCAAGTAGCTGGGACTACAGGCGCCCGCCACAACGCACGGCCATTTTTTGGTTGCAGCCATCATTGTTGTTTGGCGGGCCCAGGCTGGATTTGAACCCGCCAGCTCAGGTGTACATGGCTGACGCCTTAGCTCATTGAGCCACAGGCGCGGAGCCTATTTATTTATTTTTTTTGCAGTTTTTGACTGGGGCTGGGTTTGAACCCGCCACCTCCGGCATATAGGGCCGGCGCCTTACTCTTTTTGAGTCACAGGTGCCACCCTCAACTAATTTTTAAATTTGTAGTAGAGATGGGGGTCTCACTATGTTGCCCAAACTCCTGGCCTCAATCAATCCTTGCACCTTATCTTCCCAAAGTGCTAGAATTATAGGCATGAGCCACTGTACCTGGCCCCCTGTTCAGTAGGAAAGTGACCTTTGAGATCACCCAACCCCATCCGCTCATTTTGGAGCGAGTCCATAATTATTTATTGATATAGTGAATACCTGCCAAGTGCTATAGATAGAAAGATGAGATGATGAAGACGATTTTCCTCCCTGGAGGAGCTCACAGGACTAGGAGACAAACAAGCCTGCCACTAACTACAAGCGAAGTGGTAAGTACTGTGACAGTTACGTGCGGAGCGCAGGAGTGACACACAGAGGAGGGTCACATACCCAGAGGAGAGGATGCTGGAGCTGGGTTTTGAAGGATGAATGATTGGCCTAGAAAGGCAGGTTGGGATAGAGGTTGAGCGAGGACAAGAACCCATTTTCTGGGCAGTGCTCTTTCCAAACATAAGAGCTTGGACACTTAAGTTCGCAGACTCATCCTAGGGAAAGTGTCACGTGTTCATTGCTGAGTATCACTATGGTCGCCTGCAAAGTACTCCCCTTGGGAAGCTGTGTACTGACATCCGCCCCTCGTCCACCCTTCAAAATAAGTTTGAAACTTTTTCTGGAATGGCCATCAGAGCTGTCATCTCACAAGATCTGACAATTAAGTTCATGAACTCATCCCAGAAGCGTCCTTTGAGGGGTAGACTAGGTGTTGGCCTTGGTGCTTGGCTTCCCACGGGGAGTTCTTTGGAGGTGACTGTAGCATTTTCTTCTAAGATGAGTTCATGAACTTAATTGTTGGATCTTGCAGTCAGTATTTCTATCACCTTGAGATGACTTGCTGGGAAGGCTGGAGACCTGAATTGCCAGCTGCCTGAGGAGGAGCGTGGCCTGGGAAAGGCCACTGTTTGGGTCAGCCTTGACTCAGCATCCATCAGCAGGACCAGACCTGCTTGGGCAGGAGGGGGTGGGAATGAGTGACAGCCGCCCATGCAGATAGATAGACTGCTAGGCAGCGGCAGTGAAGATTTGAACCCTTCAAATGGTGGCTTGGCCCGGCAGGAAACCAGCGTCTAGTTGGTCTGGTTATTCTGTTTATCCTGGACAAGGAGAGGAGAGGTAGTTTCCATTTCTGTCTCCATTTGTAGGCACCAAAAGTATAGCCTGGTGAATCTGAACGTTTGCTTCTTGCCTGTCTGTGCGTGGCTTATCCACTAGTGAATAAACTGCTTCCCAGACTTCCTGGTCCCTGCCATCTGGCATGAGGTGCTCAGAGGAAACAAATGTCTTAGCAGAAGTCAAACCCAACTCCCGAATGGAAACTTGCTACATTCAACATGCGATTACAAATGAATATTCAATAAAAATGGATCTGGAACCCATTGCTCTCTTTTGGAACAGTCTCTATATTGCTTTAACAGATGAACAAATGAGAATTTCAACAAATGAAAGAGTAGAACAAGAGAAGTACCTATATGCAAGAAAATCGATGAGAAAGGAATGCTCCAAGGAGGTCTCATTTTCTTTTTTTAAGACAGAGTCTTATTTTGTTGCCCTCAGTAGAGAGCTGTGGCATCATAGGTCACAGCAACCTCAAACTCTTGAGCTCAAGTGATCCTCTTGCCTCAGCCTCCCGAGTAGCTGGGACTACAGGCACCCTCCACAACACCTAGCTATTTTTAGAGACAGAGTCTGGGGCTGGTCTCAAACTTTTTTTTTTTTTTTTTGAGACAGAGCCTCAAGCTGTCACCCTGGATAGAGTGCTATGGCATCACAGCTCATGGCAACCTCCAATTCCTGGGCTCAAGCGAGTTTCCTGCCTCTGCCTCCCAAGTAGCTGGGACTACAGGCGCCCGCCACAACGCCTGGCCATGTTTTGGTTGCAGCCTTCATTGTTTGGCGGGCCCGGGCTGGATTCGAACCTGCCAGCTCAGGTGCACGTGCCTGGTGCCTTAGCCCATTGAGCCACAGGCACCGAGCCAAGTCTCAAATCTTGAGCTCAACAATCCACCTGCCTCAGCCTCCCAGAATGCTAGGATTACAGGTGTGAGCCACCATGCCTGGCCCCTGAGGGGAGGTCTTGAGGCTGACTTCCTGAGGAATGAAGCCTCAGCTCTGCCATGAACTCCAAATGCAGCCTTGGGTGCTCACTACCCCCCAGGGGTCAGTTTCCTCATCTATAAAATGAGGGTCGGGTGAGACTCCATGGAGTTTTGACTCAGAGTTCTATTCTAAAGCCTGCTGCCTGATTTTCTTTTTCTTTTCTTCTTTCTTTCCTTTTTTTTTTTTTTTTCAGAGAGACAGTCTTACTTTGTTGCCCAGGCTAGAATGCAGTGAATGACCCATAGCTCACTGCAACTTTGAACTCCTGCACTCAAGTGATCCTCCTGGCTCTTGAGTAGCTGGGACAACAGGTGCACACCACAACATCCAGCTAATTTTTCTTCTTCTTTTTTTTGCAGTTGTCTTTTTTTTTTGTCCAGGGCTTGGTTTGAACCCGCCACTTCTGGCATATGGGGCCGGCGCCCTACTCCTTTGATCCACAGGCGCCATCCTCTTCCTTTTTTAAATGTTCATTTTTTTCCTTCTGAAAAAATGTTCATTTTTTCTCTTACTTTTGTTGTTGCAATTGTCATTGTTGGTTAGCTGACCTGGGCCAGGCTTGAACCCGCCATCCTAGGTGCATGTGGTTGGCGCCATAACCACTGTGCTACGGGTGCCATGCCTTCTTCTTTTTTTTAAAGAGAAGGGGTCTTACCATGTCTGGTTGTCCAAGCTGTTCTCGAACTCCTGTCCTCAAGTTAAGCTCCTGCCTTGGCCTCCCAAGTTGCTAGGATCATAGGTGTGAGCTATTGTGCCTGGCCCTGCTTCCTAATTTTAAAAACAGTGGGAAACAGTGTCTCCTGGTAATTTTCCTGCCCGTTGAGTTAGAGTACAGACGTAAAGGAATGAAGCTAACGTGTGGGAGGAGAAGCATGCACCCAGGACCCAGGCTTGGCTGAGCATGTGGAGGGGAGGCTGGGAATGCATGGGCTCAGGACAGGCCAAGTGTGAGAGGGCTGCTCTGGAGGGAAAGCAGAGGAGACAGAGGTGCTGTAGACACTTTTGCCAGTTACTGACCTTGAAGGAGCCTGCTCTGTCATTCCCACAACCTATGGTTTAACTCGTGGGACAGCTCCCTTCACTGGGAACTTGAGTTTGGTGGAGCTCTCAGACTCTGCAATGGTCTCCTGAGCTGAAGTCCCCAGATTTCTTCTTGACCCTTTCCTAGGGTCTGGAAACCTGGATCAAAAAGAAGTGGAAAAACCCAACTCCTTTGAAAAGATCCCTGTTCTTTCACTCAAGACATGGGATGTGAGCCTTAATAGACCCAACTCAAACATGTGGCATCATTCCCAAATACATAATTCTATTCATTCTCCTTGTGGTAGCCACCTAGGCAGAAAGATGTGGCCTCCCAGAAGTGAGGAAGGTAAATAAAGTAGTCTTAATTTGTAACTAGCTGATATTTAAAGTTCTAATTTTGTAGCTTTCCAGGGTGAGCACTATTTTGTGGTCAAGGATTGTCTGGGATGTTATTTGCTAATCTGAGCCACCAGCATTCATCCCCGCCTGTTCTTTAAAAACTACGGCTGGCCAGGTTTGCATTGGGCTGGCATTTTCCTAAGGCTTTTGCTGGATTTTAATGCACTGCTGTGCTGGCTTACACTAATGAATATCCTCTCACCTGACCCAGCGTGAGAAGAAGAAAGACCCCAGCTGCGAAATCAGTGCATCGGTCAACACAGCTCAGTGGCTTCCTAAACTGATTTTCACAAAAATCACAATCGGATAGCCAGAAAAGTAATTTCCACATGCTGAATGCTGACTGTTCTCATTTTCATTTCAATATTCCTGACTCCAGGGGAGCATCCCTCATTGCTTTGACTGGTCGATCTAGCATTCCTCAGCTTCTGACCCTTTTCAGGGCTTGACCTGGTCACTTCACACATACGGGACTGCAGGGGTCTATTTCAGTATTGTCTTGCGGGGACCCTCTGCCTTCCCCTCCCAACATCAACACTTGCCCATTAACTCAAGGGGTGACTCTTCAGCAGAAGTCTTCTTTGGATTCATCTGTACCCACCCACCAGGCTGGCTACACTCTGCGGTTGCGTTCCTACCATCAATGGACAGCGTTACAAAATGTGACTTACCACCATCTGTGGTTGTTAACACTTACCAGGCATCAGTGGGCAGCACTGATTACCAGCCCAGAGAGTTCTGGCCCCAAATATGGTTTTCCTCAGTTCTGTTTTTTTCCCTTAACATCCAGTCCAGATTAACAAATACCACGTGAGAGGTGGCTCAGTCCTCAGGTCAGTGCCCTGGAAACAGGCGATTTGGGAGTGGGAGGTTCACTGCCCACTGCTGTTCCTTGTTGTTTAGAAGCCCTCGGATAGCGTCTTAGTCAGTTCTGACTGCTATGACAAAATACCTTAGACTGGGTAATTTATAAAGAAGTATATGAGAAATTTATTTCTCATAGCTCTGCAGGCTGGGAATTCTACGACCAAGGTGCCTGCAAATGTGGTGGCTGGTGAGGGCTCTCTCTGCTTCCAAGAGAGAAGACACTTGGAGGCACCTTGTTCCCGACTCCCCTGGAGTGGATGAATGTTGCATCCTCACTTGGAGGAAGAGCTAGGAGGGCAAAAGGCACTAGGGAGCTTCCTTCAGCCTCTTCTATCAGAGCATTAATCCCTGCATGAAGGCAGGGCCCTCAGGACCTAATCACTTCCCCAAACCCTCACCTCTTTTTTTCCTTTTTTTTTTTTGAGGCAGAGCTTCCAGCTGTCTCCCTGGATAGAGTACTGTGGTATCACAGCTCACAGCAACCTCAGATTCCTGGGCTCAAGTGAGTCTCCTGTCTTCGCCTCTCAAGTAGCTGGGAATATAGGCGCCCACCACAACATCCAGCCGTTTTTTGGTTGCAGCTGTCATTGTTGTTTGGCGGGCCCAGGCTAGATTTGAACCTGCTAGTTCAGGTGTACATGGCTGGCGCCTTAGCCCTCACTTCTTAATGCCATCACCATGAAGTTTAAGTTTCAACATATGAATTCTGGCAGGACACATGCATTCAAATCATAGTGATGCTGGCACAGGCCTTGTATCAGCAGTCAGGACTCTACCTGAGAAACAGGATCAGTAGAAGATGTGTGTGTATATATATACATTACACACACACACACACATATATATATAAAATGATTTATTGCAAGGAATGGATTTAGATAGGCAAGTCCAAAATCCATAAGGCAGGGCAGGCGCGTTGACTCATGCCTGTAATCCTAGCATATTGGGAGGCCAAGGTGGGTGGATCGCTTGAGCTCAGAAGTTTGAGACCAGCCTAAGCAAAAGGGAGATCCCTGTCTCTACTAAAAATAGAAAAGGAGCAGTGTCTGTGGCTCAGTAAGTAGGGCGCCGGCCCCATACACTGAGGGGTAGCAGGTTCAAACCCAGCCCCTGCCAAACAGCAACAACAACAAAAAAAATAGCCAGGCCTTGTGCTGGGTGCCTGTAGTCCCAGCTACTCAGAAGGCTGAGGCAACAGAAACGCCTAAGCCCAAGAGCTGGAGGTTGCTGTGAGCTGTGATGCCATGGCACTCTATCAAGGGCGACAAAGTGAGACTCTGTCTCTAAAAAAATAAAAAATAAAAAATAAATAGAAAAACTAGCTGGGTGTTGCGGCAGGCATTTATAGTCCCTGCTACTTGGGAGACTGAGACAAGAGGATTGCTTGAGCCCAGCAGTTTGAGGTTGCTGTGAGCTGTGATGCCACGGAACTCTAGCCTGGGGCAACAAAGTGAGACTCTGTCTCAAAAAAGAAAAAATCTCTAAGGCAAGCCAACAGGCTGAACTGATGCTGCAGTCTATAGGCAGAATTTCTTTTGCCTCAAGGGAACCTTGGAAAGCCCTTCAACTGAATAAATGAGGCCCATGAAAATTATCAAGGATAATCTCTTTTACTTAAAGTCAACTGCCTGAGGCGGTTAATCACAGCTACAAAATACCAAGGAAGTAATTCCTAGATTAGCATTTGATCAAATAAGGGTACTATAACCCAGATGATTTGACAGAAAAAACTAACCATCACAGATCCTGTGGCTGGAAAGGCAAACCTACACCCAGAATTTGTGTCAATTCCAATCAAGAAAAACTGTAGCCTCATTCAGAGTGGAAGGGATCCAATGTGATCAACTTGTTGTCATGTGGCTAACTGATTTCTTTGAGGAATGATGGTGCCATATCGGGGCATGGCATTGGTTGGCAGTATGAAAATGAATTTTGGTGAGTCAGACCCCATACTGTTGTGCCCAGTGACAGCTTTCATTTCTTACCACCATGGGTCTCCATTCATGTTCACATTGTGTGAGCACCAAACTAACCAAAGACCGAAGCCAGCTAATGTCACCTGACCCAGTGGCTCTGTCTACTTACTTACATAGTGCATCTTCCGTGGTGGATGCCCTCTGATGGGAAATGATGTGTCATACAAATATCTTTGCACTTTATGCTCCCTCCCACATGTCCGTTCACATGTCTCTTTACCATGTCTCCTTGTCCCTTATCTTCTCATCTTTCTTTTTTTTTAAATACGTTTTTTGTGGTTTTCTTTTTTTTCTATTTATTTATTTATTTGTTTATTTAAATTTTTGTTTTTTTTTTTTGGAGACAGAATCTTACTCTGTTGCCCTCGGTAGAGTACTGTGGCATCATCGTAGCTCACATCAACCTTCATCTCTTTTTTTTTTTTTTTTTGGCAGTTTTTGGATGGGGCTGGGCTTGAACCTGCCACCCCTGATATATGGGGCTGGTGCCCTACTCCTTGAGCCACAGGTGCCACCCCTTCTCATCTTTTTTAAGTTCGTGGCCAAGCAGTCAAACCATTTGCCACTGCACATGACTCTGGTACCTGTTTACCTGGGGCTCTTTCTCTTTCCATAGATAGCGGGTATCCAGGGGTGCTGCTAAAGCTCCGTCCACTGAGAGGTTTTTCCCTTACTGCTGTTTTTCAGGATAATCCAAAATAGGACTCGAGTGCAGCAGTAGTCTATTCCCAGCTTGCATCCTCTAAGCCAACCCATCTGCGAAACACGCTCTGCTTCTTTTTCTCTTCTTTCAGATAATCGCCAAGATTCCCACCTCCCCATGCAGCCACCGTTCATGTAAGCCAAAGGAGAAGTACCAGTGCCACAGTGGTGGATGACATGAGGCTCTTTGCCACAAGGTTGGGTGGCATACTTGTACCTCTTATTGTGTACCCTGGTCTTGTTTGAGTTCAACCCGGGGTATGCTTTTTGCATCCTAGAATGCTGCTGGGCTCACCTGACTTGAGGAATTGGTGAGTCTGATAGAACTGAGCCTGTGAAGGGCTGCACGAACATTGATGACCATGGTCAGCTGTTCCCTTTCTATCAGGCTCCAGTGGCATTCCAGAAGCTGTTTAGCAAAAGTTTATAATGCTCTTATACAGATGCCATGGACTTGCTTCAGAACACTGTGTCTACATAACTCTACTGGGGCTTTCCATAAATGGCACATAGTTTCTTCAAAGATATTCCAATACCACGGCTGTATGCTGGTATCTGCCAAGGGTAGGCCTGAACCAGCTGTATCATCCTTTCATATTCCGGACCCCACTCAAAGTTAGCAACTTTTTTGTACCACCAGTTATATGAGTTGAAGCAGAATTACTTTGTATGGAAAGGGGTCCCCAGAACCTATAGAGGCCCACTGGACATGGCACTTCTTTCTTTTTTTTTTTTTT
>CAUYON010040832.1:0-14371 GCA_963573935.1 Arctocebus calabarensis
TTCCTTCCTTCCTTCTTTCCTCCCTCCCTTCCTTCCTCCCTCCCTCCCTCCCTCTCTCTCTTCCTCTTTTCCTTCCTTCCTTCCTTCCTTCCTTCCTTCCTTCCTTCCTTCCTTCCTTCCTTCTTTTTCCTCTTTCTTATTACTTGTTCCCCCAACACCCCATACACACACACTTAGCGAGTAATCATGAAGGAGGCTATTTGGGACTGCCGTATTAGGAGCCCCAAGACTCTCCTTGGGATTTAGTCTTCATTCAGTGCCCTGCATGCAGGATTTTTGCCCTTGTAGTTGTCACCTGTGACTGACATCCACTATCACACTGAGTTTTAGGCGGGGAGATGAATTAGGGCACATGTGAGCTGAATCTTCTCCCTTTAAGGGAGCATTCCCAGCTGCTCCATTCAATGTCATAATGTGCACATCCTTAGTCAGCAATCAGTCATCTCCAAGTGCAAGGGAGTCTATAAGTTGTAACTTTTTACTGGGCATGTTGTATCCCTGAACAAAGGGGGCCCTTGGAGGCAGGAGGAAGGTAAGAATGAATACTGGGTAGGTTGACATCAGTTTCTCTCTAACAACTAAGACTCATACACTTCCCTTATCCCAGAGAGTGCCTAACGTTTTGTGTCTTTTTAAAAAATAGCCAGGCGTTGTGGCGGGTGCCTGTAGTCCCAGCAACTCAGGAGGCTGAGGCAAGAGAATCACCTAAGCCCAGGCATTAGGAGGTTGCTGTGAGCTGTGATGCCATAGCACTCTACTGAGGGAGATAAAGTGAGACTCTGTCTCTACAAAAAAAAGAGGTTTATTTGGCTCACAGCTCTGCAGTCCATGCAAGAAGCGTGGCACAAAGTATCTGCATCTGGTGAGAGCTGCCGGCTGCTTCCACTCAGGGCAGAAGGTAAGGGGAGCTGGTGTGCGCGGAGATGACTGGGGGAGAGAACAGCAAGAGAGAGAGGAGGAGGGGCCGGACTCTTTTACATAACCAGCTCTCACTGGAACTAACAGAGTAGAGCTGACTCATCACTACAAGGATGGCACCAAGCCATTCATGAGGGACCCACCCCTGTGACCCAGACACCTCCCATTAGGCTCAAATTAAGGACCAAATTTCAATGTGAGATTTGGAGGGGTCAAATATCCAAGCCACAGCAATCTGATCGTTCTTTCTTCATTTCCTCTTCACTATGTGCACGTTAGGGCTGGAAAATGAGGAAGGGTTAGCAGGGAAGTGCAAAACACTCAGAGATGCTCATCTCCAGGTTGGAGAGGAGCCTGGGAATACCAAGTTCTGTGCTTGTGAGGAAGAGTAGTTTGCTAAGTGTCACAAGCTGCGACACTGAGGAGTGAAGCTGGGAATGAGGACATCTGCTGTTTCCAAAGAGGCTTCCCGAGGGCTCCAAGAGACATGATTTGCACTTTGATAGCAGTACAGTCAGACTTTAAGAAGACACAAAATCCTCTCTCACACAGGATTTTTCCTGTGGGATTTTTAAGCTCATACACCCACATGTTTGTGCCCTGTGCTTTGCGTCTTCGTAGCTGAGTGAATATTGTTCACTCAGATGTTCCAGTGTAATGTAAATTTTTAATTTGTGCACTTAAAATGTTTTAAAACTTTTATGTGGCCAAGTATGTAATTTTTGAACTCCAAAGTCAGCAATGTATAATAAAAAGATCATATGTATATGCCAGGAGAAGTCAACCAATTTCAGCTGACATGATGTTGTCTTGAAATCTGTGTAATATGACATTTTTATGAGAAAAGATGCATTGAGTAATATCATATTCTACTTTTTAGCAGCATGGTTCAAAGTGGGTAATTTTCTTTTTTTCACATGTACTTTTTGTTTTGTAGTTCGGCCGAGGCCGGGCTCGAACCCGCCACCTTCGGTATATGGGGCCGGCGCCCTGCTCGCTGAGCCACAGGAGCTGCCCTTTTCACATGTGCTTTTATGCTGTGTCTGACTAGGGTAAAGAAACTAAAGAATTCTATTGCACTTAAATGTTCCTGTTGAATTTCCATGTCAATGTAAATGATAGTTATTTAAAGTTATGATGTATTTATTCCAGCTTTAGGAAACTAAATTTTCTATAAAAGGGTGTATTTATACTTTGATATTTTCCAAGATGCTATTAATGATATAAAACAACTTACTATAACTGTAAAAAGTCTCTATTCACAGCAGCTTAAAGCCAGACAAAACACACAGTGTTTATAATTAAAGTTTTCCTGTATGCCTTAGCTGAAATTCAGTGTTCTCCCTCATTTTTCTGTTGCCAATCACAACTTTAAGAGAAACAAAGACTAGTTCTGTGGATATAATTAGCATAAATCCAATTATTTTTTAAAACTGTGTTTCACTTTCCAAATTGGAATAGTGCGGGTATTGTCACATAAATTTAAAAGAGAGGACATAGTGGGATGGTCGAAGGTATTCAGTACTTCATGGGAAGAACAAGATTTACAAAGAAGTTCGGGAGAAATGAAAGGAGCTCCCACAGACCATAGAAAGATTGAATTTAGTGGAAAGAGGAGCCATACACTAGGTTATATTGGAGACAGGAAAGACAAATTCGAAAGTATGAATTTCAATACCCATCTATAAAGTTTGGTATGAAAGGAAAAAGAAAGAAAGAGAGAGGCTACACAGCAGAAGGTAGACATTTTGTTTAAAGATGATTGAGAGTTCAACTTTTCTTAGGCTGAGGGGAAGAATCAAAAAGAGAAGAGAGAGAGTTCTAGGAAAAAGAGATGGGCTGAACATTCAGAAATTGGGAGCTGATGGGATCCAGAGCGCAGAAGAGGGATCAGCCTAGATAAGGAGGAGCGATGCCTTGTAATCTGAGGCCACAGGGATGGAACACTTTGTGGGGGAGTGGGAGTAGGCAATTGAAGAAATTCAACTATGGTGTTCTCTATTTTCTAAATGAAACAGAAAAGAAACAGATTGTGCTTAGCCTTATAGTGGTTGTTTTGGAGGTGGAAGTCCTAATAAGGTTAATTAAAATTAAGAACAGCAATTAAGGCAAACTATATTAAAGATACATAAATGAGTTTTGTGTCCAGCTAACAATAGCATTAGGTAATATTTCCTTTCAAACCCTCCATCAACCAACTATCTTGCAGAATACCTATGAAAATAGCAAAAAAAAAAACAAATTTAGAGGGTAGCAATACTCCCGCAGAAGCCAAAGTTTACAGATCATTAGGGCTATAATTTGGTGGATTGGAAAAACAGCTGGTGGTCTATTGACTGTAATCTTCTGTACTGAAGCATCAACCAAGAAGAAGACTGAAGAATACAACTCAGTTGGCTACCAGGGAAGCAGTCAATGTCCAGCAGCAAAACAGAAGTGACATTAGCTCCATCCAAATAAAATAACTTCATACAAGAAACTGGTTAGAAGGTGATGAAAGACTTGGCGAGCCAAAGGGAAACAGTAATGTGACCCAGGGTTCAGCTACCGTATTAAGCTACTACCACCCAATGAGTAGAGTGACAAGAAGAGGTGTTGTTAATGGAGCTCAGAAGTGCAGATGATGCAAGAGGAAAAAATGTTAAGTTGGCTCCTGGTGAGACCTGCGACATACAGGGTGGGTCCTATCCAGTATGAGCTGATTCCACTGCGGAGATGCTATGATGTTTAGGGGCAGGGACAGGAAGTGACACTTTATAAAAGGACTTCTCCTCCCTTCCTCCAGCCCTGCTCCTATGGACTGAAACAACTCAGAAGCCATAAGGGAGCATGGGAATGGTTTCCTGAGATGCCGAGACTGGAGGGAACAAGCGTATGCTTCAGCTCAGAGATGCAGGATTCGCTGTGACTCGAAGGGAGGGAATCCACCTGAGTAGTTGCACAGAAGCTTATGCCAGAGTTGGCTCTGTCCGTCTCGGCCAGTTTCTCCCCTCCAATTGGTCAAGAGAAAATGGAAGAAAAATATAGGCAGAGCTCTATTTCCTGAATAATTCTCTAAGTCCTAAAGCTTCTAAGGCATGGACCATCAGAAGGCAGAATTTCTCAAGAACATAACTAGCACCTGCAAGGAAGTCCTTGTTTGAGGTGAATTTCCTTCCTCAAGCACAGGATCCTGTCTCCATCCCTGGCCCCCTAGGCATCTAAAACTCAAACTTTTCAAAGTTGTTTTTGACTCTTGTGACACTTGTTCAAATTTGTAATATTTGGCTTCATTGCCTATGAATGATTTTGTACACGATGGAAGTGAAAGGTGGTTTATACACTCTTTCCTGATTTTCAATGAGCATGGACTGTCTTTTGATCCAGGGAAGCACACTCAATTAACTGTTTTCTTTTTGGTTGTTTTCTAATCTGATTTGTTTTATAACTTACTCCCAACTCTGAGCAAAAAGAAGTTACCCATTGTCTCGACGGAGAAAGAAATTCAATCTCTGTTTCAGGCTCGCTTGCTGGTGGGTTAGAGTAGCGTCTTTGTTTAAGAGTAATGTGTCTGAATATGGTAACTTCAGATGTCTATATGATCATTCTTCTGGATCATTGGGCACAGCTTCTACTTAAGAAATGATTGGTGAATTGACCAGTAATTTTTGTTAATGCTTGAGGTCTTCAAATGATAATCAAATGAGGAACAACTACTCACAGAAATTACTGTGTCCATCTAGTTACAGATAAGGTAAGAAGTTTGCATACATTATCCCTTGAAAAGAAAGGATGGCCTTTGTATTAATAATATGAGTCTGTACAAAACACAATGAATGGATACGGAAGAACTCATCTCCAGTTTTATTTCATTAAAATACTGAGAAAATGACTTTTGTGAAGTGAGGGAAAATATTTAGAAATGTTGCTGACAAAATGGAGGTAGTATTACATATAAAAAGAAAAAGAATCCTCTGAACAGTTTTCACGTTTATCCCCTGAGAACAAAATGCAAGCTCTTCTGCAAGGAACTGTTGGATTATTTTTTATTTATTTTTACAAAGACTTAAATCGAACTGTCTTCTCAGCATGGCAGGGTGGGTCAAACAGCAAAATAAGATTGGGAGAAGGTCAGAAGAGCTGACAGAAGCCAACCAAGGGGGTGGATCATTGCTGTTTACAATCAAAAAGAAAGTAGGTGGCAGAGGAACCTAAAACATGAAAAGAAAAATGCAATGCGTGTGCTGAAATAAAGAATAGCATAAGCTGTCCAAAACAAATCTGTTTCTTAAATCAGATGTAAAGACCAGAAAAGAGAATAATTGTATATTACTTTTGTCTTCCTTTCAACTTCATTGTCCTATTGCCTGAGCTTTCTTTCCCATGTCAATAAAGGCTATGTTAGTCACTACTGTAGGAATAGGGTTAGGTACTAGGAAATATTCACACCCTCATTCACTCCTTCATTTCTTTGTTCATACTTCCACATTTTCTACACATACATTTTGAGTGTCTTCTGTATAAAAGCCACTGTTCTAGTGCTGGGAAAGTCATGGTGAGCAAAGCAGACAAAATTCTCTGCTCCTTGGAGCTTACATTCTAAGGTAGGAAGGGAGACAAAAAAATTTAAATAACTCATATCATATATATAACAGGCTACAAGATGATAAGTTTTATGGAAAGAAATAAAGTAAGAAGGGAGATAGAGGTGGTCAGGGAAGTTTCACGTCCTTGGGAAGGATCGGTGTGGGCTGCCCTAGCATGGTAACATCTGAGTCAAGACCTGCAGAAATGAGAGAATGGACCACAAGGATAATTGAAAGAAAAGTATTCTAGATAGAAGGAATAGCAAGAACAGAGGATTTTGTCTAGGATGGAAATAGCTCAAATAGCAGTAAGGAAGTCTCAGTGGGTCAGGGCAAGCAAGGAAGGGAGAATCCAGTGAGCCAGCAATGAGGGGCCTTTTGCAATATTTTGCCATTTACTCTGCATGAGATGTGAATCCATGGTTGGAAAATGAGTTGGAAACTAGCTATAAAAATCCAGGTGAGAGAGGCTGATGGTTTTCGACAGGGTGGTAGCAGTGGCGGAGATGTGAAGTATGCAGATTCTGAGTAGATTCTGAAGGCTGAGGCAAGAGAATTTGCTGTTAGAGGAACTATATTATAGGAGAAAAAGGAGCCGAGTCAGAAATGATTACAGGGGTTTCAGCCTGAGCAACCCTGAAGGATAGAATTACCCTTATGATATGCAAAAGCCTATGTTTGTTAGGAGAAGGTTTGGGAGCAGAGAAAATTTAAGCCTCCCTTGAGTATAGGGTAGGACGGGGACATACAAGTAGAAATGGCAAGTAGGCAGACAGGTGTAAGAGGCTGGGGTTCAGGGAGAAGTCTGTGCTAAAGATAACAAATTTGGGGTTTGTCAGAATACAGCTGGGTTTGTAATTGGCCTTGCAAAATGTTCCATTTCCTAAGTTATTTTTTGTTCCCTCAGACTTTACTAGTCAAGCCTAAAACCAGACTTAGCTAGCTTCTCCACAAACTTCCTAATGACTCACTATCCATCAACAGCTGATTCTTGAATGGGGGGGGTCTACCCCTGAGGACCCTACATAACCTGACCTGCAGTCCAAAATCCACTATAACAACTCTTGCTCTTAGATGAACCCAGCCACGTATAGTCATTTGATCTTTAATAAGCCTAACAAAAGAATGCACTGAGAGAAAGAATCCCTGTTTAATATACAGTGCTGGGAGAACTGGTTAGCCACATGTAGAAGACTGAAATTGCACCTGCACCTCTCATTTTTGACAAAAATTGATACTCACTGGATAAAAGATTTAGACTTAAGATACCAAACAACAAAAATTCTAGAAGAGAGAATGGGGAAAACACTTGAAAATATTGTCCCGGGATAAGATTTTATGAAGATGCCCTTAATAACTTCAGTAAAACCAATAATAAATAAATAGGATTTGATCAAGCTAAAAAGCTTCTGCACAGCTACGGGTATCACAACCAAAGCAAATAGCCAGCCTTTGGAATGAGAGAAGCTTTCTGCCTGTTATGAATCTGACAAAGACCTGATAACTAGAATCTACAGAGAACTCAAATTAATCAACAAGGAAAACAATCCCTTTTATAAGTGGGGAAGAGACTTGAACAGAATCTTCTCTGAAGGTGACTGATGAATGGCCAAAAAACACATGAAAAAATGCTCATTGTCTTTAATCATCAGAGAAATGCTGATTAAAATCACTCTAAGATATCACCTAACTCCAGTAAGATTAGCCTACACCACAAAGTCCCAAACTGCAGATGTTTGCGTGGATATGGAGAGAAGGGAACACTTCTACACTGCTGGTGGGATTGCAGACTAATACAACTATTATGGAAAGAAGCATGAAGAATTCTCAATGAAATAAAAGTAGACCTTCCATTTGATCCTGAAATCCCCAGTTATCCCAGGTTACTAGGTTATCTACCCAGAAGAACAAAAATAATTTTACCATAAACACATTTGCACCAGAATGTTTATTGCAGCTCAATTCATAATTACCAAGTTGTAGAAGCAGCCCAAATGCCCATCAACACAGGAATGGATTAACAAACTATGGCATGTGCATATCATGGAATACCATTCAGCTACAAGAAAAGATGAAGACTTTACATCTTTTGTTTATCTGGGTGGAGTTGAAACACATTCTTCTTAGTAAAGTATCTCAAGAATGGAAAAAAAAATCCAATGTACTCAACATTAATATGAAGCCATCATATAAACAATAGCATACCCACAAGAATGATAAAACATAAATATAGTCAAGCAAGAGGGAGGGGTGTGGAGGTCAGGTAGGAAGAGGGGAGGGTGATTGGCAGGGGAGAAAAGGGAAATTGGTGGGATCTCACCAAATGTCCACAATGTGAGGATATTCTGCATGCCCCCCTGAGTGAAAGGCTTTTCCAACTTTACCTTGGAAGTGAGAACAATGTAACCTAAAAATGTGTACTCTATCATTAATTAAAAATTCAAACAACAAAAACTTCTTGCTCTTAGTTGCTTGGGAATGTGTGGGCATGGGAAACCTGGGGGGTGGGTTTGAGATTTATTTCTCCTAGTATCCCAATAGACTTTTTTTTACATTAAAATTCCTTTCTTCCTCGGCAATCTTTGTTGTCCCAGTAATTGTGTTTTTGTACACCAAGTGATGGGATTTAGGGTGAACCCCTTAGTGGGATCGGTAACAATTTGTAAAGCTAGGGAACTTAAAAAGATAGCAAAAACGATGAAAGCAAATAGAATAGAAATATGCTTAAAGGACTGAGTCCTTCAAGTAGGGCTGTCATATTTTGCAGCAGGAATTCAGCAGGGGTCATTCACCTGGATCAGAAAGAGAAAGAGATATAGGGGTCAGCACAGTCATAGAAATGTTTGGGGATTGTGATGGCCCAAGAGCCACGAATCAAAAGTGTTTCAAAGAAGAAAGAGATTCAACTGTGTCAAATGCTGCTGAGAGTTCAAGTAAGATGATGGCTGAGGAATCACCACTGGCTTTACCATAGGAAAGAAATGAGGCATAGCTTTCCCTTCAGAGCAATTTACAACCCAGCAAACACCAATAGGCAAAGTTTTATAACACAGTTATGGGCAAAGTGCCAGGGAAACACAAGGCAGGTTCGCAGAAGAGGACAACGAGCAAAACAGCAGAGAAAATATTATATAACCTTACAAGTGTTATGAAAACTGTTAATATCTAAGGCAAATATTTTAAAATATGCAGTAAATGGCCAAGAATAAATTAAGCATTTTTTGTAGGAAAATGTAGACTGTGAAATGTTTCTTGTTTTTAGATTTGTTGGTACAACTTTTAGGGAACATCGTCTTAATTGTTCCAAGTATAATTGGAAAGGTGTGCATTCTGCATTGATGGGTGGAGTGGTCAAATTGGTCGACAGTTTTGGTCAGGGTATCTCATATGTCCTTATGTATTTTCTGTTTGTTCTATCAGTTATTGAGAAAGGGTTATTGAAGTCTCCAACTATAATTGTGTATTCTTCTATTTCCCTTTTCAAATCTATACATTTTTGTTTTCTTGAATTTTGAAGTTCTATTTGTTGCATAAACATCTCAGATTTTTATGTTCTTTTCATGTATTGCTCTCTTCATCATTTTGAAATGACTTTATCTCTTCATATTCTTTCTTTATAAGTATATTTTGTCTGATATTACTGTAACCATTCTAGCTTATTTTGAATTAATGTTAACATATTCTATCATTTTTCACCTTTTACTTTTAATTCTTCCTGTCTTCATATTTACAATGGGTTTCTTTCTTTTTTTTTTTTTTTTTGAGACAGATTCTCACATTGTCACCCTCAGTAGAGTGCTGTAGCATCACAGCTCACAGAAACCTCAAACTCCTGGGCTTAATTGATTCTCTTGCCTCAGCCTCCCCAGTAGCATGCCACAATGCTCAGCTATTTTTTGTTGCAGTTGTCATTGTTGTTTAGCTGGCCCACGCCACCCTTGGTGTATGTGGCTGCCACTGTAACCAGTGTGCTATGGGCACCCAGCCAACAGTGGGTTTCTTATTGGCAGCATACAGTCTTGCTTAGGTCTTGCTTTTTTATTCAGTCTGAAAATCTGTCTTTTAATTGGAATATTTGAACTCTTTACATTTCATATGGGCATTGATGTGAATGAGCTTAGTTTTACTATCCTGATATTAATTTCCTACTTTTGTCCCAGGTGTGTGTTCAGCTTTCTCATTTTTACTGAAATCTTTAAGCTTATTGAGTGCTCTTTTGATTCTGTTTTATGTACTTTGTTGGCTTTTGAACTATAGCTCTTCATTGTCTTACGTCAGTGGTTGTTCTAAAGTTATAATGTACATTTTAACTTACCACAATCTACCATAAAGTACATGGTCTACTACAGTACATGATACTTATGGGAGAATATATCTATTTCTCTCTTGTTGTCCTTTGTGTTATAACTGGTTATGCATTTCACTTCTGGAAAATGCTACAAAATCCACAATTCATTTTTATTGGTTCTGCTTTAAATTATCAACTCCTTAAAAAAATTTAATAAGTAAGAAAACTTTTTTTTAATTTCAAGATATTATAAGGGTACAAAAGTTTTTGGTTACATGGATCACCACTTTAATGCTTGAGTCATGACTATAAGAGTGCCCATCACCCAGATTGTACTTGCTAGGTAGGTATTTGCCCATCTCCTTGTTCCCCTTCCCACCTGCTTGATTGACGCTGAGTTTTACTTCCCTCTGTATACATGTATGCTCATTGGTTAGTTCCAATTTAATTGTTAGTATATGTGGGGTTTTTTTCCCCCAATCTTTAGATATTTTACTTTGAATAATGGCCTCCAATTGAATCTAAATTATTGCAAAAGGTTTTGATGAAGCCACAATTCTTCATGTTGAGTGGTGTTCCATGATATATATGCCTTGGAATGAATATAACATGGATTTTATAACTGAGTTCTCAAATCTAAGATCAGTTCTGAGGCTGATCTTGAATTCCTGGGTTCAAGTGGTTTACCCACCTCTGCCTCCCAGAGTTCTAGGAATACAGATGCAAGCCATCACACCCAGTCATTATGGCATATGTATACTAAACCTTGTTAATACATTCATGAATTGACGGGCACTTGGGTTTATTCATATCTTTGTGATTGTGAGCTGTGCTACAATAAATGTTTAAGTGCTGATGTCTTTTTGATAAAATGAGTTTTTATCCTTTGGGCAAATACCCAGTAGAGGGATTACTAGGTCAGATGGTAGGTGTACTTTTAGTTCTTTGAGGAATTGTCATACAATTGTCAATACATTTGCAATTTCATCAACAGTGTATAGCATCATCTTAATTTGTAGTTTCACCAACAGTGTATGGCATTCATTTCTCTCTTCATCCTTGACAGTATTGATTGTTTCGGGACATTTTCATAAAAGCCATTCTAACTGAGGTAAGGTACTATTTCATCGTGGTTTTAATTTTCGTTTCTTTGGTAATTAGTGACATACATGAATATTTTTTTCATTTTCTTGGTCATTTATCTTTCTTCTTGTGAAAGGCTTCTGTTCATGTCTTTTGTCCTCTTTTTAAAGGAGTCATTTTCTCTTTTCTTGTTAATTTGCTTGAGTTCTTTGTAGACTCTAGTTAGACATTTATCAGACATATAGCTTAAAAGTATGTTCTCCCATTCTGAGGTGTTGTCTATTTGCTCTGTTGATTATTTCCACAGCTATGCAGAAGCTTTTAATTTAATCTAGTCTCTTTAGTTTATTTTTGTTGTTGCTGTGATTGCCATTGGAATCTTTCTTATAAATTCTAAGCGTAGGCTGACGTAGAAGAGTTTTTTCCTACATTTTCTTCTAGAATTTTTAGTTTTGTGCCTTCCATGTAAGTCTTTTATCCATGTTGTATTAAATTTTTGTGAGTGTTGAGTGATACTAAGCCTGTTTCATCCTTCTGCATGTGGCTATCCGAAATTTATTGAATTGGGCTTCTTTTTCCCAGTGTGTATATTGTTGTCAAAAATCAGTTGGCTCTATGTGGATGCTATTTATAACAGAGTCTCTGTTCTGCTCTATTGGTCTATGTCTCTATTTTTGTATCAACACCATGATATTTTGGTTACTAGCACCTTATAATATAGTTTGAAGTTCGGTAATGTGATGCTTTCTGATTTCTTCTCTTTGCTTAAAATTGCTTTTGCTATTTGAGCTCCTGGCTAGTTCCAAATGAAGTATAGGTCAGTGAAATATGATATTGGTATTTTGATGGGGATTGTGTTGAATCTTTAAATCATTTTGGGTAGTATGGAAAACTTTTTACTTTACTCACATCATGAACATTTCCAGTGCTCTGCATTTCTTTGTGAAAATTCAGATTTCTGGTGACTGTCACCTTCCTTTCTCCTGAAGAACTTCCTTCAATATATCTTGTAATGCAGATCTGTTCTACTAAATTCTTCGAATTTTCTTGGTCTTAAAATTTTTTTATTTTGCTTTTGGTTTTGAATTATGACTTTGGTTGAATGTACAATGCTGGGTTAGTGGAATCAATTTCCTTTCATACTTTCGAGATTTTGCTTAATTGATTTTTTTCCACAAGAAATCTGCTGTTGTTCCTATTTTTGTTTCTATGTATACAATTTGATTTTTTCCCCTTCTGTTTCCTTTAATATTTTCTCATCATCACTGATTTCAAGCAACCTGGTATAGTTTTCTTTTTTATGTATGTGTGGTTGGTTGGGGTATAATTTAGATACAGATAAGACAAAAATAAGAAAAATAAGATCTATAAGATGTTAGAGAGTAACAAAAGGAATGGTAATAGCCCCTCATTGAGCAGCTACTGAGAGACAAAGACAATTGAGGTCTTGGAGAGTTTTGAGTTTAGAGAGAAAAAGAAGCTGAGAAGCTGAAAATGACAATCACTTTCTGTAGGGCGGGCATGTGTACACTGCTACTTCAAAAACACCTTGGCCCATGTAAACAAATTGATGGGATCACACCTACGGTGCATCTTAGCAGGGTACTGGGGAAACTTATTAAAGGTAGAGTATTCATGTCTTTATATAGTGATCAAGAAAATGTCATGAAGGCTATCTATAACAGTACGATCAAAACATTTTTGAATGTATATGAATCGTGCCCTATGATTGCACCAATGTACAGAATTATGATTCAATAAAATTATAAAAAAAACACCTTGGCCCATAGCTCCCCAAAATGAAGGGACTGAGCTCTATGCTCTGGTGGTGTATATCTAAGTCAGGTATGTCTAACATTCTTTTTACTCCACAGAGTCAAGTGTGGAAAGGGGTACTTGATTTTATTTTATACAGAGAAAAAGAATATAAATATAAATAGATATAGAGACCTTTATGACTGAAGGCAGAAAATCAAAAGTCTTATATCGGATGGTCCTGTTTTATCTGCAGAGGAACATTCTACAGGCAAATTCCTATAGAGTATATGGGGGAGGGATGAAGGTTTAAATCAATTATTATAGGAAATATAAAATATGACTGACTAGAAATGAAGGAACTTCTCTAGTTCAGCTTCTAAATACATTTAGAAAAATTTCTTTGACATTGTATCTTTCTATTAATGTACATTAATATTTCTAGTCATAAAAATAGGGCATATGAAGTTCTTAGTAATAAATTAGCATTGCTGACTATAACTGGAAAAATGCATGTATACTATGACATCTGTGTAATATTTGAGTCAATGCTTCAGTACTGGGTATAAACTGTTTTAAAATTATGAAGAAATGTCCTGGAAGATAATGAATTTATTTATTTATTTTTTTTATTGAATCATAGCTGTGTACATTAGTTCAACCATGGGGTACAGTGTGGGGGCTTCACATGCAATCTGAGATATTTTATCAACCTGATTGACATACCATTCATGATATTTTCTCATTTACTATATGGAAACATTTTTGATCCGTATTTAGAAGTTTTCTCCTGACCCTTCGAATATGTACCACACATGTGATCTCACCTTTTGTCCCATCTCCCCCCACCTTCTCCCTCCTCTCCCTCCCTCTCCCCTTTCCCCATCTTCCTGTGCAATAAATGGGTTGTAGCCTTCACTTGAACGATAAAGAATTTGTCTCATATTAGGGGTGTATACATTGGATACTTTTTCTTCCATTCTAGAGATACTTTGCTAAGGAGAGCATGTTCCAGCTCCATCCATGTAAATATGAAAGAGGAAAAGTCACCATCTTTCTTTAAGGCTGCATAATATTCCATGGTATACATGTAGCACAGTTTACTAATCCATTCGTGGATCGAAGGGCTCTTGGGCTTCTTCCATGACTTAGCAATTATGAATTGGGCTGCAATAAATAATCTGGTACAGATAGATATCTTGGTTGTTCTGTAATTTTTGGTCATCTGGGTATATACCCAGTAAAGGATGGGAACTTATCCCATCATGTGGGTTCTACCCTCGTGGCCTACTTACCTCTCAATACCATCACATTGGGAATTATATTTTAGCATACTGTCCAGGGAAGGAGACACCATATTCAGTCCAAAACACCACATGTATAGAACTTGACAACAGCCTGTACAGTCTAAATGCGAACCTTGTCCAATAGCCAGCAAGGTAAGGGGGCCACAGTCCTAACAGATACAAATAATTAAATTCTGTTGACACCTGAATGAAGAGGGCAGTCCTGAGCTATAGATGGGAACACAGGATGGATAAGAACTTGACTCCGACCTTGTGAGACCCTGAGCAGAGAATGCAAACAAACCACAGCCAGACCTCTGATCTGGCAGCAAAGGAAGATAATTTTTTTTTTAATAATTTTATTGAATCATAATTATGTACATTGGTGCAATCACAGGGCACGATTCATATACATTCAGAAATATTTTGATCATACTGTTACAGATATCCTTCATGGCATTTCCTTGATCACTATA
>CAUYON010040833.1:0-29760 GCA_963573935.1 Arctocebus calabarensis
ATAGAGAACCAAGAGATGAATCCAGCTACTTACCGTTACTTGATCTTTGACAAGCCAATTAAAAACATTCAGTGGGGAAAAGATTCCCTATTTAACAAATGGTGCTGGGTGAACTGGCTGGCGACCTGTAGAAGACTAAAACTGGACCCACACCTCTCACCATTAACTAAGTTAGACTCTCACTGAATTAAAGATTTAAACTTAAGACATGAAACTATCAAAATATTTGAAGAAAGTACAGGGAAAACTCTTGAAGGAATTGGCTTGGGTGAATATTTTATGAGGAGGACTCCCCAGGCAATTGAAGCAGTATCAGAAATACACTAATGGGACCTGATCAAACTAAAAAGCTTCTGTACAACCAAGAAGATAGTAAGTATAGCAAGCAGACAGCTCTCAGAATGGGAGAAAATATTTGCAAGTTATGCCTCTGACAAAGGTTTAATAACCAGAATACACAGAGAACTCAAACGTATTAGCAAGAAAAGAACAAGTGATCCAATCTCAGGGTGGGCAAAGGACTTGAAGAGAAACTTCTCCAAAGAAGATAGGTGCATGGCCTACAGACACATGAAAAAATGCTCACCTTCCTTAATCATCAGAGAAATGCAAATCAAAACTACTTTGAGATATCACCTAAGTCTAGTAGGACTAGCCCACATGACAGAATCCCAAAACCAGAGATGTTGCGTGGATGTGGAGAAAAGGGAATACTTCTACACTGCTGGTGGGAATGCACACTAATACGTTCCTTTTGGAAGGATGTTTGGAGAGTACTTCAAGATCTAAAAATAGACCTGCCATTCGACTCTATAATTTCTTTACTAGGTATATACCCAGAAGAGCAAAAATCACATTATAACAAAGACATCTGTACCAGAATGTTTATTGCAGCCCAATTCATAATTGCTAAGTCAAGGAAGAAGCCCCAGTGCCCATCAACCCATGAATGGATTAATAAATTATGGTACATATATACCATAGAATATTATGCAGCCTTAAAGAAAGATGGAGAATTTACCTCTTTTATGTTTACATGGATGGAGCTGGAACATATTCTTCTTAGCAAAGTATCTCAAGAATGGAAGAAAAAGTATCCAATGTGCTCAGCCCTACTATGAAGCTAATTTATAGCTTTCATTTGAAGGCTATAACCAACTATAGCACAAGAATATGGGAAGGGAGGGGAGGAGGGAGTTTGGGGTAGAGGGAATGTAATTGGTGGGGCCACACCTATGGTGCATCTTAGAAGGGTACAGGTGAAACTTACTAAATGCAGAATACAAATGTCTTCATACAATAACTAAGAAAATGCCATGTAGGGTATGTTAAACAGTTTGATGAAAACATTTCAGATTGTATATGAAACCAGCACATTGTTCCACTTGATTGCACTAACGTATGCAGCTATGATTTAATAAAAAAATGATAAATAAATAAATCTTTTGTCTATCTTGAGTTACCTTTTGTATATAGTGGGAGACAGGGATTTAGTTTCATTCTTCTTCATATGGTTAATTTTCCCAGCACCATTTATTGAATAATGTGTCCTTTCCCTAGTGTGTGTTTTTGTCTGCTTTGTTGAATATCAGTAGATTGTAAGTATGCAACTTTCTTTCTGGGTACTCTGTTCTGTTCCCTTGATCTACATGTGTCTATTTTTATATCATTACTATGCTATTTTGGATACTGTAGCTTTGTAGTATCATTTGAAGCCTGGTAATGTAATGCCTCTCACATAATTCTTTATGCATATGATTGCTTTGGCTAGTCAGGCTCTTTTGTGGCTCCATGTGAATTTCAGGATTGTTTTTTCTCATTCTGTGAAGAATGATGTTGGTATTTTGATAGGAATTGCATTGAATCCATAGATTACTTTGGGCAATATGCTCATTTTAATAATATTGATTCCTCCAATTCATGAGCAGGGATATTTTTCCATTTGTGTTGTCTACAGTTTCTTTCATTGGTGTTTGGCAATTTTTCTTGTAGAGATCTTTTATTTCCTTGGTTAAATATATTCTTAGGCACTTTTTATGGCTATAGTATGTAGAATTGACTTCTTGATTTGGTTCTCAGTTTGGTCATTATTGGTGTATAGAAATGGTACTGATTTTTGTACATTGATTTGTTTATCCTGATTCTTTACTGAATTTTATTTGTCAATTATAGGAGTATTTTAGAGGATTCTTTAGGATTATATGGTTACAAGGTCATACTACTAGTAAACAGGAGTAGTTTGACCTCCTTTTTTCTTATTTGGATGCCTTTCCTTTTTCTTGCCTGATTGCTCTGTGTACAACTTCCTGTAATATATTGAGTGGGAGTAGTAAAAGTGGGCATTCTTGTCTTACTCCAGTTCTTAGGGGAAATGCCTTCAACTTTTCACCATTCAGTATGATGTGGGCTGTGGGTTTGTCATATAAAGGTTTTACTATTTTTGAGGTATATCCCTTCTTTGCCTAGTTAGTTTAGTGTTTTTATCATGAAAGAATGCTGAATATTATTGGCCATTTTTTGTATCTATTAAGATTTTGCTTTTACTTCTGTTTATGTGGTGAATCACATTTATTGATTTCTGTATGGTGAACCATCCTTGCATCCCTGGAATAAAACTCACTTGATTGTACTGTATTATCCATTTGATGTGCTGTTGGATTGTACTTGCTAGTATTTTGTTGAGGATTTTGCTATCTATGTTCATCAGAGTTATTGGACTGTAATTTTCTTTTTGTTGTACCCTTGCTTGTTGCAAATGACCTTGCTCTTGACCTGTCCACTTTTTCTTTGACTAGACAACTTCTACCTTTTGGTAGCCATTGTTTTGATTGTTATATCTTTAGAAGTATACTGATAAAGCCAGTTTTTAATCTCCTGTTACAGTTCTTTGAAGAAATCCTTCAAGATCTTGATCCTATTCCTTTAGAATTTTCATCAAAAGTTCTGCTCTTGTCTATAACTGATCTGGGTAAAAAGATTTTGATAACCATGGATTGGAAAGTTTGCTCAGCTTTAATTTTTCAGTTATAATTCTGTAAGCTGAGCCAAATGAGATGTCTCTGGTGTTGGCTATTGCTTATGCTATTAGTCATCAGTCCTCTTCAATTAGGTTATGAAAAATATGAGTTTTTTTCTCACAAATTAACATAGATAGTCTGCAGCTGAGGGCTTCATCTTCCACATCATTTAATCTCTTCCTAAAATGAGTTATCCATTTGTAGACTGCTGATTTCTTGGGGCATTGTCCCCATGGACTTCTGTAAAGCATCAGTGACTTCATCATTCTTCCACACAAGCTTCACCATAAATTTGATATTTATCCTTGCTTCAATTTTAGCAGAATTCATGTTGTTCTGTTAGGGGCTCTTTTCAAACTGATGTCATATCCTACATAGTGCCTCAAACCTGATTCTTTTTTTTTTTTTTTGAGACAGAGTCCCACCATGTCATCCTGAGTAGAGTGCTGTGGAGTTACAGCTCACAGCAACCTCAAACTCTTTGGGCTTAAGCGATTCTCCTGCCTCAGCCTCCCAAGTAGCTGGGACTATAGGTGCCTCCCACAATGCCTCACTGTTTTTTGGCTATAGTTGTCATTGCTGTTTGGTAGGCCCAGGCTTGGCTTGAATTTGCCACCTCCAGTATATGTGGCTGGTGCTCTAGTCACTGGAGCTATAGGTGCCCTCAAACCTGATTCTGTTCAGATATATTGTTGTAAGTTAATATGAGTTTATTTTGGTGGCATTCAATTTTAAAATCCATGCATACATTTTTTAAATAATATGCATTATCCATGTAATTTTTGAAGACCCCTCATATATATTTGTAGGTTTTTTCTTTTATTATGTGACAGAATCTTTGAAAGCTGTGTTTCAGCCTCAATTAAAAGTAAGTTTTCTCAGGGTCTCAGGGATATGTGAGATCGAAAGCTTTCGCTCTTTTTTTTTTTTTTTTTTGCAGTTTTTGGCTGGGGCTGGTTTTGAACCCACTACCTCTATCATATGGGGCCAGTGCCCTACTCCTTTGAACCACAGACACCACCCACTATTGCCTTTTAAAACACATAACCCAAGTCACTTTGCCATGTTTACTGAAAATTAAGGCTTTGGAAGCACTGTGATAGGCAAGACACTTAATGAACTCTTCCCAATCTACCATCCTGGCTTTCTGTAACCACAAGTTCGCTCTTTACCTCGGGACCTGTGACAAGACCAATCCAGTTTGGTCATTCACTTGACTTTTCCTCTTACTGGTTCTACTTGAAGGATTCAAGGAGATGTTTACAAAGAGCATTCAAAGAAAGAAGCAAAATATTCAAAAGAAGCAGAGAAAGGAGCAAAAAATTACTCCTGTAATTAATGATTAAAGAACAAAATCATTAGGTGTTGTTGATGAAATAGTAAAGTTAGTGTGAGCAGTGAGACTGGAAGCCAGAACACAATGGAATGGAATTTTAAGGGATAAAATTTCCCTAAGAATTAAATTTGCATACAGTGATTTTTTTCATGTCTTTTTTTTTTTTCAGTCCGCTTCAAAATTAAATATTAGAAAGTCTGAAGGTGTGGGAAAAAACACAAAACTTAAACCTTTACACCAAACCAGTAAACTAGGTTCATTTGTTGCCCTAGTTACTTTCTATGACTTGATTTCTTCCTTCTTTTATGTTTTTTAGGGACTGTTGAACATGATCTATAATATCTTTCACCATAGTTCTTTTATATCCTATTTCATGGAGTTTTTGGTATCTGTATTAAGTTCCTATGGCTGAGTAACAAATTACCACACACTTAGTGACTTTAAACAACATGTATTTATTATCTTACAGTTTCCATTGGTCAGTTAATCTGGTATGGAGGAGCTAGCTGTTCTACCCAGAGCCTTAAAAGGCTGAAAGATATTGGCTGGGCTGCATTCTCATCTGGAGGATTGACTGGGGAAAAATTTGTGTCTAAGTGTTGGCTGAATTCATTTCCTTGAGACTGTAGGAGTGTGGGTCCCAGTATTTTGCTGGCTGTTGGAGAGAGACCAGGCTCAGCTCCTGGAGACCCTCTTCATGTCCTGGGGGCCTGTATGCAGTTCCCTGACATTGGGTTGTCTACATAATGGTCATTTACTCAATAATTCTTATGAGAAGAGTCTCATTCCAGTTTGTCAAGATGAAGTCAAGTAAAGTAACATAATCTGAGAAGTGATATCTTATATTTTGTGTAATACTTTATTGGCAAGTCACAGGTTCTGCTGATACTCAAGAATACTCCTGTGTAAACATCAGGAGGTGGGACTTATTGGGAGACAATTTAGGATGTGTCTGCTACAAAATCTAATCCTTAACAGCATTTCAAAATAATGTCTAATGTTGCATGCATAAACACTTCCAAGTTATAACACTATTAACTAATTGTCATGCAAAACAAAGAGGCAGGATCTGATTGTTGCCAATAAAGATTCCATGCCTTTGAACTTATTTTATCTCTTTTTAGAAACACAGAAGTAAGTAAGATGTCTCAATAGACCACTGAGGTGTACACTATAACAGAATTTCCAACTCTGTACCTTTATTCCAACAATAGACAAGGATGTAAGTTTTGACACTAATTGTAGTGAATAGACTTTCAAATTCAAGCTTAAGAATAGTGATTACTTCTAAAAGCCCTACTCGTCTCACATCCTTCTGAACCTGAAATATGTATTTTCTGCTTTAAGAAATAGGAAAAATGACTTCCTTTACATTTCAATCACCTAAAAACATTTAGAAATTTACTCCTCTAACAGAATAGAATATGATGCTACCTTTGACATTGATAAAGCATGTAACTTAGTTGAGATGCATGACAAGGACTCAGAAAGTTTAGTTGATTTTAGGTTTGCTTGCCCTAATTGTGAAGAGTAGCAATTGAAATTGTATCGACATTTTGTTGCAAGTATACTCATATCCAGATCACAGAGACTCATTGTATTTTTATATCTAGACTACTATCCAATGATTTAGAAGATCTGCTCTAATTTTATTCAGTGTGTTCTTTCTGAGTGCTATAATAGGCTTTTGTTTGCACGCAGGCACCTAATTAAGAGAGGAAAAAAAAATCTCTTGTTAAAATCAGCTGGGAATAATCAGAATGATCATTCCATGGCTCATAAATATTACATGAGCAATATGGGAACGTCAGTAATATTTAACCGTTTTCCAGTTTCACTTAAAACTTTTTGTTATAAAAGTCTGCAAGCCCAGGAGAAGATTGGTGCTTTAAATGTGTAATAACAAGAAAAGCTCATAGGATAAAGCAGTTTGGTTTACTTATACACATTCAAGGTTTCTTACAAAAACCAACACACTATTGCTATGGTCACTTTTTCAATCTTGCAGGCTTACCTAGAGTCCCCAGGGTGAGATGTCTGCATTCCCTGGACTATTTTACCATGGCCTATGTGTTGTACTTTAGCATGTTGACTGCTCTTCTTCTTGTTGTGTTTGAATTCCACTGCCTTTAGAGAACTCAGAGCAAATAAATATGATTACATAATCTTTTAGAAAAAAATTAAGTCAGGTTTCTCAGCCTTAGCACTGTAGACTTTTGGGGTGGATAATTCCTTGTAATGAAGGGCTAGCCTAAGTATCATGGAATGGAATGTTTAGCAGTAACCCTGGTCTAGACACACTAGATGTTTGCATCCCCACCCCCAGTTCTGACAATCAAAAATGTCTCCAAATATTGACAAATATGTCCACAGGGAATGGAAATGGGGAATATAAAAGAACCGCCCCCAGTTCTATTCATTATAAATCAATGTGTTCTATAAATTATTTTATCTGTCTTGAGCCGGAGACATGTATTGTACACATGAGGGATCAGACATTAACATTTTTGTGAAAAAATAGCTCCCCCTCTTGTCTTATGGCCGTACCACCCTGAAAGTACCTGATCTCAGAAGCTAAGCAGGGTAAGGCCTATTTAGGACTTCCATAGAAGGAAGCTCTACCTCTTACGTGTTCCATAAAGTTATTTTTCAATAGTTTTTATGATGTATTAATTGCAAAGGCTACAGTGAGTTTAAAAGAAGACAGTTTATTGTTTGCTTTTTAATATATTTTCAAGTAGGTAGTTGTAAATAAGTCTGAGGAAAAAGAACTTGAAGATGTATTGGATCTTTCCTTGAGAATATTATTCATGTGCAAATTTTTCTTCAGTGAAGCGAGAACAAAAGCTTTTGACTAGAGTCCAATCCTGCTAATTATTTTGTGATGAACAGGTTTCCTGTTTTGTTTTTCTCAAAGAGTGATTTATGTACTAATATCAACTGGAAAAGAATAAGAACCAAATATGAGGCAATGAATTTAAGGTTATTGGTGTTTGTAAGTAAGGCCTGTCTTCACATAGACAAGTGGTTCTCAGCTGGGTGATTTTGTACCCTCCAGGAGACATTTGGCAATGTCTAGGGATTTTTGATTTTCACAATTGGATGAAGAAACGCTATTGGCATCTAGTGGGTAGACGCCAGAGATGCTACTAAACATACTTCAGCAGCACAGGACAGCCCTCATAAATAAGGAATTTTCTAACCCCAAATGTCAATAATGCCTGGCATAGAAATACAGGAAAGGAGGGCTCCACCACATTTCACACATCTCACTTCAAAGAGTCTTTGAAATGAAGGGGGAAGCTGCTGAAAGGGGCAATGGAATCTGTTAAAGGTTTTACTCTATTTCTTGCATTGTTTCCTACAGTTGGTTGGTTTCCAGAACATTCTTAGATTCACATGCACATAACGGAAAATTGTGTTCAGAGGGGTGTTTGTTTGTATATAAGAATTGTATTTTAACATAGCCTTCACCTCACTTACTTATTGTGCCATGACTTAATCAGTTTGATGTAAGCATTCCAAATTGTATATAAAATCAGCACATTGTGCCCCCCAAATGCATTAAGGCATACAGTTGTGATTTAATAAAAAAGAATTGTATTTTAGATTGAAAGATGGTTTTTATCTAATGAACTAATTCTTCAGATGATGAAAGAAAATGGGGACTCTTCATCTTAAAAATGTAAATAGACCAAAGTATACATTTAGCTTATAGACTTCTAGAAGACACCAATTTTGTAGAAACTTCTATGCTCAGTCTTTCATTCCAGCTCTGCTTCTATGTTCTTCTTTTTCATTATTGCATATTTAATGCCATATGTCTGCTCTCAAGTAGGCCCAGAATAATTTGAAATACTGGTATCACTTTAAAAATTCTCTTTTTCTCCAGTCACTTTTCTACTTAAGGCTCTAAAATACTTGCAACAGCTCTCCATTTTTTCTCTCAGAACAGATTGGATGTGTGGCCTTTGGACCTTTTTGTTTTCCAATGTATGTATATTCTCTTTGCCTTGAAATGTTTCTCATTGCTAAACTGTAGTTTTACAATACACGTTGGGTTTAGTTAAGAGTGTAGCAGAAACTTTCCAAAGTGATCTGAAGAACAAAGTCAATCACCAAGAATGTCACACTACAGTTCTTTGAGACTCTGTAGCCCCTAAAATTGGGCTTTCCTGACATCTGTTTCTTCACAGTGACATACTGTAGCATCTTTTTTTTTTTCAGGCACAGATCAGCCTGGAAGAAGTCCCAGAGAAATTTAATTTTGTCATTCCTATCTTTCCCACTCTTGCTTGAGCTCTGCCATCTTATCTTTATTTTCTGAGGTTTCCCATTTTAGTTGCCAGTGAGCTGTAAATAGAGTTGAATCTTCAGTATTTCAGACTTCTTTCCTCCACCAACATACAAAGGGGAAGACTCTACTTTCCTTGGAAAACATACCTTAAAATTGAAGATAATGAATTTTTTGATAATCTTTCGCTAGATTTTTAAACATGCAAAGTCTTAACAGAAACTTATTTAAACTTAAATTATCAAAATCTCATTGTCAACATAATTATTAATATAACCCTTTTTGGTCATTCAAAAGCTTTGACTCAATGATGATTTCAACTTCTCTTTTGGCATCTGTCATTCCCAGGTACCATCTTGGATTTGGACTAAATGTATAGATAAAATGATTTACTTAAGTGGTTGAATTCCATTCCCACAATAAGTATCAAATTGCATTCAAAATAGTCAGTGTTCCAACTGTCATTTGATTAAGACACAGTCAAAATATTGGAGACAGGAAGTGGTCTTTAAGCAAATTTCATTTTTTGTAAGTGCATCAAGGCCATTTTTCAGAACCTTTTGACAATGTAGTTTTATTATTTTTTTTGACAATGCAATTTTAAAAATCAGTGAGTTCCATTTCATAATGAACAGCGGAACTTTAAATTTATCAGGTGTAAGGATTTAGTTATTTACATAGGCTCTCCATTTATAAAAAGAAAAAATAGACAGTATATCTAGAAAATGTGATTACATTAGTCAGTGCATAGATTTTTTTTTTTTTTTGTAGTATAATATGCTACCTCTTTGACAAATTGTGGAAGTTGCTACATTTCTGTCAGATTATCGGGTGAAAATTAAGAACATAGATTTAAATGTTTTTTTCTGGTAAATTTGGAAAACTATAAGTAATGTATATTATCAGAAGATTCCTTCCTCAGCTGCCCTTTCAGCCTTTCCTCACTACCTCTGCAAAGGAAATAATTAAAGATTGACAATCAAGTTCCCACAGTGGGTGGCAATTACATTAAGAAAATTCTCTGGGGTAAGATATGATTGTGACTTTAAGAAATACATTTATTGTGATCTTCTTCCAAGTATAGAAATAGGTATAAACATTTAAAATATATGCAGCAAATAAAACTCTTTCAGAGGATAATCTGAAATAAAAAAATTTTTCAGAGGAAAAGGGTAATACTTCCTCTTGTGCATTTACTTGCTGTTGCTATTAATTGTGAAGCCCTTGAGTCTGTAAGAAATTATTTCTCTTTTTAGTCAATACATATCATATAGTTAGTACTTAATCATAGGTTATCAAGTAAATACCCATTGCCAATTATGTTCAGACATTCTGCAAAGACCCTTGGTGTGGTGGAGAGGCTAGAGTAAAACTTGAAACAGTTCTGACTTTCAAGGAAATTCACAGGTGTTGAGAAGACAAGATATACATATATGGATACATACAAAGTAAGTGCTCAATTAAAAGTTTCTGAGATATAGACTGATGATGGTGTGGGAGTGTATAGTCCTTGTAGCTCTAAGAAGTCTGACAATAGTGATCACTATGTGAAAGATGGCTTAAAATAAAACTTTATAAATAGGGTTAAAAGGGGAAATGAATATCCTAAATGAGATTGGGGGCAAGAGTTTCTTCTGCCTTACCAAAGACATAGCATCAAGAATTAGTTTGGGATGCAAAGGGTGAAGGGATTATACTATTTTGTGGTGTTTAGAAAGAAGGCAGACTTTGAATGTGAAATGTCAGTGATGTGAAGCCCTGCAGATTGTAAGATGGAATATGACATGAAGATGGTGTTTAAGAATAATAGCCTAAACTTAGACTACAGTAGGATGGGAAGTGCATGAATCTAGACTCTGAGATATTGGATAGGAGACTGTTCCTGTAATCCAGTTCTAAAGAAGGATTGAAAAAATATCTCTTTGGTAGTTTGGATTTGGAAGAAGATATAAAAAGTTAAAGGGGAAACAAAAATTGTTGCATTTTCTAACAGACATATCAGTCAGCTATGGCTGTACTAGTGCTGTGTAACAAATCACTCCCAAATCTAGTGGTTTAAAACAATAAACATTTAATTTTCTTGCTCATAAGTCTTTGGATTGACTTGAGTGGCTCTGTTTCTAGCTATAAGTCCAGTGACTTATTTGCAATTCATCATAAAATTTCATGCCTTTTTATGACACTTTCTTCCTTATGCCTAAAATGTTCCTCCTCCCTTTTAGTATTTCAGATCTCAACCTAAGTGTTGAGAGATTTTCTGACCCTCTCCCCGTACAAGCCTGCAATCCGTGCCACTTATCTTTATTCTCAGACACTTATGTATAATTGTCATAACACGTTGCACATTTTCATGCTGTGAGCTGAGGGTTGGACATGTGTCTTGTTCAGCTATATATCCCATCTCTTGAACGTGTTGATTGAATGAATAATGATGGTACCCTTAGAAGGAATTGAGAACTTGGGGAGCAAAAGCACAGCTTTTCTTTGTTATTGTAGGGGGAGGAGGGATAAGAAAATTAAAAGTCTTCCATTCTGCTTTTGAATAACTAAAATCCTATTTTTCAAAGTTCTGCCATAAAAGGGGATTTTTAAAAATTGCTTTTGTAGTCAATCTGTAAATCATACTCAAGTGATAGGAAATGTGTGATTGTCCATACTAAAAAGAGACATTATTGTTTTCATCAGCTTTATGTAATCTACCTCCATAACTTTTATTTCTTAGCATTGATAAAAAGTTATGAAAACTAAATACATCTTTAGGAAACAACTTGTCTTTCCAAATAGCTTGCATCAGAAACAGCTGCATAGTCACTTAAACCAGTTGACTAAGTACTTTTCAGTTTGTATAGGAAAATCTTTTTCCTTTGCTTTATAGAAGAAAAAAAAAGTCTTCTTTGGTTTCTTAAAGCAGGGATAGTTTGGGATGTGTATCTGAATGAGCTATGTAGCCTTTTGATAATTTCCTATGAATAAGGGATACTCAGTAAATAATAGTTAATCATCTGACTGCTAATGTATTAGGATCTCACCTAGAAATTCCTTGCATGTCCTACCTCCTGGAGAGGGTTTGGGAGATAGTCACCTGGAGAACTGCCCTACCTACCATATCACTTTATCCTGGGAGCCAATTTCCTGTTTCTGCACATGTCCACAGGACTGGTTCTCTTGAGTGTTGCCACATTTGTCTATGACATGCCACTCAAACCAAAAGCAATAAAGACATTGCTAGCCATATGCAAATCCAACTGAATAGTTCATCCTGCAGCATCTCTGTGATAAGCATTTTGAAGAAACCCAAGGAGGAGGAAAGAGATCTAGAAACAGTCTAATCCCATAAATTAGCATAGTTTCAATAATCAAACACTGACATAGGCCATTGATTCAGAAAACTTTCAAGTTGAGCAAATACTTTTTAGCAATTCTGACAAAAGCACATACATTAAAATAAATGACATTGAGTGTTCTTTCATGAAAGGGCCTTGCATGCAAAATGACCCCCAAAAGCAGAAGGAGCCAGGAAACCAAACCCAGTTTGTTGGTGAAAGGTGATTTGTTGGGTAATTTATGGACAGAAGTATGGCCTTGGGCAGCAGTGAGGCAGGTTGATCTTCATGTTGTTACCCCCTGGACGCAGGGCTTATATGATAGAGGAAAAGGGTATACATGTGCTATAGGGAATGTGTAGGGCAATTAAAGTTGCCCTTCTAGGAAAAGACAAGAATTCTATGTATACCATAGCCTGCAATTTGTTTAATAACATTAAGGTTGTTTTGACCTAAGGGCAGACTTTACTATGGTAGTTATGTGCTCTTATACAAGGAATAGTAGATAAAGTAGAATTCTTAGAAATATTCCTGGAACTGGGGTGAATCAGAAGTGAACATAGCAGACTGGCATCCAAGATGGAGTTATGGTAGCCTCCACAAATGTATTGCAGCTCCTCCCTCAATTTGTCATTAGAGCACGTTTGAAACTTGACAGAGAAAGTTAGAGAAGTTGATAAATTCACTATGGCAAGATAAGTTAGAACACGCAAAGTGACATGTGCACCTATGACAATCATGCAGAAATTGGGTCTGTATTTCCCACTGCTGATAACATTGCAGACTCTAGAAAGGTAGAGAGTAAATCTAAATGGGAGATTACAGAGAAACAGGAAGAGGAAGCAATTAGCAAATGGAACACACCAGCTCCCCCAACTAAAAACCTCTTCATAAAATGATTATGAACATCTGTGCATGCCACTGATGGCTCTGTCTTTGGGAGCCCATTAGCTACATTCAAAATGCAGTAAAGATGAGCCTTTCCTCGTCAGTGTACCAAGCACACCCTGAAAAGATTTTCTATGTTTTGCATTCTCTTCTTCTCTTTGAGGGTAAATAACTCAATTTATTGACTTTTAAAAGGCCCATGCTTAAGAATTAAGCTTGAAGTAATAAAATGACTTTTGAATTATACCAAATCACGTGTTCTAATGATTTTGAAACCCTACTTTATTGTATTTTTACCTACTTAAGCTCTTTTACCATCTCTTCTCTGCCCCCACTCAGTTCCTACCACAGGAAATCTTTTCTGTAGATTTTCATAAAGCTTGAATTAATTTTCCCCAAGTCATTGTGGCATAGAATAGAGTCAAGAAAGCTTTTACAATATCCTACATTGCCTCGTGTTTTAAAAATTGCAATGTCAAATGCACAGGCAAGCACAAGTTAATTCATTGTCGGTCAACATTTGGGCATGAAAATAACAAGTTAACTCATGGCCCATCAGCAACGTGTTAACAGACTAGAACCAGTTCCTGGGTTTTCAGAAATTATGATCTAAAGTGGAGCATGAGTATAATGATGTATGTATATAACCAGAATCTAGGAAGTAAATAATAATAACTGTGGCTCTTACTCTTCCTGAGGGCCATCAGAACAACCACTGACACACAAAGTTTTACCTTAAACACATTCAGGCTACTCCTTGGGGTCCACTTCTCAAATCCAAAAGGGAAAATGCAAAATATGACCATGAAGCATTGGACTTCCTTCTTAGTTCATTCGGTAGGGTATTTATTCCACAAATTCTGGGCAATGAATGTTGCATTTTAACCTTCTGTTTCTCCATTGAGTTCTTGGACCCCTCATTTTCCTTTATATAAGTGGCTTGAATGATATATAGGAGCAATAGGCTGCTTGCTTCTGCTCAAGTGAGTAGGGGAATCAGTTATTTTCCAGGCTTGTTCATAGGTAGATGGCTTTGATTGCGTGTCAGTTCAGCAATTCCTAGAAACTCAGTAGCGTCCCTCCTAGAATTATATTTCTAATCAGAGGAAAATGCTGTGGGCTGATTTAAAACAAGTATGTAATGGAAAAGCCAAGTAAAATTAAATAATATCAGAAGTCAAAAGTGGTCAAACAACATTCTTATTCTTCTCTACCTTATGCCCAGTTTTTAAACTCTTAATCTTAGTGCAATAGTGTTGATAATGGAGAGCCTTTGCTTGTGCTCATTGCTACATCCCCACTTCCTGGAATGGGGCATTGTACATAGTAGGTACCCAATAAATATTTGCTGAATGCATGAAAAAAATCCCTTGGAAACTAATGAAGGTATCCTTTGAGTTTTTAGCCCTGTGTTTTTTCATTCATTAGATCATCAGAAGTTACAATGTATCTCATAGTATTAGGCATTTGCAATGCCAGGCTGAATCTTTCAATGATTGAGTTTCTCAAGCCTAGGAGATAGGGTTTGGCATAAATAGAAGCACTGATACACAGGATGGCCATAAAGTTCATGTGCAATTTCAAATGGCACACTATTTTAAATTGCACATGAACTTGATGGCTACCCTGTATATTTACTAACTTACTGCAGTAGACATACACTTCAGTAGTACCACTAACAGGAGGGGATGGGAATGTTTCCCCAAAGACCCAGACTCTGGGACATTCTTGGGAGGAGTTTTAGTAAAATAATCAGGAACTAAGTAGGTGTCCGTCAGCTACTCCACAAGCTGCTCTTGCATTAAGCCCCTTTTATCAAACCCCCACCTGTTCCAGAAATGGAGATTCAAAGACACAAACTGCAAGGATCTAGAAGCAGCAATAGCACTGAGCTGAATCACCTCCTGGTCTCCCTACCTGTTCCAGCTCAAGGTAGTAGAAGGAGGTCTGAGATCTGAGAGGAATGATTTGAAATTCTAGCTCTGTACATTGCTTTGCATTTTTAAAGCCTTGATTTCTTTATCTGTGAAATAGGAGTATAATAGGATTAATAGGGACAGTCACAGGACTAAGGGAAGTGATGTACTGCATCTTACTTGGGGCCTGGTAAATGCACACCCATTAATTTAATTCAGTTTGGCAAATATATATTGCAATTCTCCTGGGGATCTCTTAGTTCTCTTTCCCATTTGTCACCTGGTTCCTTTCACTGTGCCTTAAAAAATCTATTCATCGTCCACCCAAATGTACACCATTAATATTATGAAATGCACATTTTTTTTCACTACACTATAATCCCTGACTACAGACAGCTGATTACATGTGGGCATTTCAGGCACATGGGCTCCTAACATGCAAGCTCAACTAAGGTTCTAGCTATAAGTGTGTCCCATCCCTCTCTCTTTCCCTTTGCCTCCACAAAGGCAGGCTGGGCCAGGACTGGCTTTTTGTTCCCTTTCCTCCTCTTCCCTTGATTTCCCAATGCTGGCTGCATAATAATGATTACTGGATGAGTGTTCTAAAAATACTCCTGAGTCCCACCTTCAGCTCTACACTTGACCTGAGCCTGGGCATCGTTTTGTATCAAAAGTTCCAGAGATTGAGAACCACTGATGAAAGCAAGGCTTCATATAGCTCTTAGTAGGGAGAACTTATTGAGGCCAAGGTCTGCCAGTTGATTCAGGTGAATACCACTGCCAAATTAAAGCTGACTCAGTTGGTGCATGGTGTTTGCTCACTTAGCACTGTGGAATGCATGAGTGGCAGTTTCCTTGCTTCAGACACACTGATGGTTTGGAACCTGGCCTCTGATTTGTATCATCACATCTAATCTCCATATAGCCCACATGGGACCATCTGGGGATGCTCACCCTCAGGGCTGGCTGACCCACTTCATACTGTGAGCCAGCACCTCATAAAGTCTGGCCCCCAAATCTTTGTATTGTTTATCACCATGGAGTCAACCCACTTTAAAAAGGGAACAGACTGAGACAGGTTGTATTTGGTGATTCCGCTTCTTGTTCATGATCTACAATTGTCACCTTATATGTGAATGTTCAGTATCATTCCCTCACTGCTGACCTTTAGTTCCCCCTTCCTCAGTTGACGTGGACTGTCTGCCTGTGCTGCCTCTCACTGCCACTGTCAGGGGCCAATGTTCTGTCTAGCCCAAGCCAGCTGCTAGGCCTCTGGATTGGGGCCAGGTGTTACCCTATCCCAAGAGCAGGAACTTTAGCCTGCTGGCCTGGCCTTCTGCCTAACTACTTCTTTGCAGTGTTTAGATCCTTTACACCCGACATATAACCTTCATCCCCATTTCCTGAAATCTAGAATATGCTGTCGGTGGTTTGGAGTAAATTATTTTAATAACTGATCTGTGAACTTGTCAAGTTTCATTCACTAGCATTTATTCTGCTTCTATAAACTTGGGGACAGTTTTCTAAATACCTAAATGATACATGAAGTATGCCTCATTTTATTATGTATTCTTTAGAGTTCAGTTTGAATAAACCAAGTGTATTTCTATTTTGTTATTTTTCTTCCACCTACAGTCTGAATTGGGGCTTCTCACATGATAGCATGCTTCAGGACCGTCTGGAGGGCCGCTGAAACACAGGCTGTTGGCTACAACTCCCAGAGATTCTGATTTGGTGGGTCCAGGACAGAGCCCAAGAATCTGCATTTCTAACATGCCTCTGGGGCTGCCTGTGCTGCTGGTCCAAGGGATACACTTTGAATAACACTGGTGTAAATCATAGATCTCCCAGGTTGACGGTGTGTATTTGAACTTCCGCTTGACCATTATTGAGAATCCCCACCATGAAGAGCCTGTGACCATAAAAGATAATCATTTGCTTGGTTCTTTTTATTTGACTATTTTTTTCCAGTCTAGACTGAGTTCATTTTATTTCTAGTGTTTCCTTTAATCCCTAAGTACCTGGAGATGCAGTACTATCCTATAGAATTGTATTGTCCTAGTTTTTACCCCAATGAATCATCTTTCCACAGACATGTGAGCCCTCACCAGATGCATTATGTCATCCTCTGAGCTCTGCAGAGACAGTTGATATGCCTTTGGGTCCCATGTGAAATGATGGTCTCAGCATCCCCACCATGCAGTGACTCTGACTTGGGAAGCTTCCCAGACATGTGACAGAAAGCTCCATGGCTGAGGCCCAGTGGGGAAAGGGTGGGTTCATAGTCCTGTTTCTCAAGCATGTGTGAGCAGATCTGTCTCCTCCCAGGCTGCCACATTGAAAGTGGGATTTATTTTATTTTTAGAGAAGAAATCATTAGTCATTAGTCTCTCCCAAGCTTCTTTTTTTTTCCTGTTGAGTAAATTTTAAGAACCTGGTCTTTATGAGAAAATGTTCAGGCCGTTAGAAGAAATGGTAAAATGATTATAGCCTTGGTACAATGAGCCCATTTGACTCTCTTCCAGACAAAAGCAGACTTCCCACAGCAGTCACTGCCTGAAGCTCCTGCTCCCTACCTCTAAATCAGTTTTATCTTTCCCATCATTTTAAAGAAATCCCTGACTCTTTTGATTTTTCTGGGCCCCTCAAACCTAGGGTTTTAAAAACTAATTTTATCATACACTGAACATTTGCCCTTTAAGCCCATTATAAAATCTCATAATGGAAGTGGATGCTTAGAAAAATAGCCCTCTGGCTTAGGTATGTACAAATTTTCACTTAAGAACAGAAGGTTTTACTAGATATCATCTATGCTGAAGCAGGAATATGGAAAACAAGATTTCACAGAAATCTTTAAATTTGTGTTTATAAGAACTTTTAACATAATTCTGTCACCTTGGGCTAAATTACTGTGATATTAGTAGTTTTACTACCAGAAAAACCACCAAAATAGCCAGTTGTGCTTTTTCTGTAAATTGCATCTATGTATGTGTAGTTGGAAATGCCATCATTTAGAAGCTCATCAAACATTCATAGTCACCTGGTGGCTGACAAGGCCCAGCCTCTCCCGGGGAGGAACATAGCACACTGCGTTGCAAACCTCCCACCCACCCTCCCTGCAGCTGCAGCATCTTATTTTTATAATTTAATCTTAGTGAGACAGTTGATTTTAGGAGAACAAAGGGTAGATTTTGTAAAAGGGATATATGAAACCCAGAGGGAAGGAATGCTAAAATCTGACAACCTGAAGTCCAAAGGGTTTCTATGGTCTGAGGCTGAAGAAAGGGACTATCCTTGTATGGTAGCCAATTTTAGTGCCTCTGCTTTATGGAGGTGATGGAGAAGAAGAGAGGTTATATGAATCTTGGGTCAATCTTTTCCTGGTTGACTTAAAACAATTCAGTGCGACAAATAAACGCAGCCATAAATTCTTTGACACTCCTCTCATTAGAGGAAGATCTCTCTGTCCCTTTCACTTGAATCTAAGTAGGCTTTTCAATTGTTTAAACAGTAGAGTATAGTGGGTTGCTGCTGTGTTAGTTTCTGGACCTAGACCTCAAGAGACAGAAAGCCTCCACTCCCTGTCCCTTGGAACACCTGTTCTTGGAATTCAACCTCTCCATGCTGTGAGGAAGCCCACACAGCTCCATGGAAAGGCCTTTCTGGAGATGAACTGAGGCCAGATTACAGTTGGCTCTAATTTGCCTCATAAGAATGAGCTAGGTTGGAACTAGATCTCCTAGCTTTAGCAGAACTGTCCCAGCTGGCAGTGGTCCTGTCCACCTTGCAGATTCAGGAGAAACATAAATGATGGTTGTTATTTCAAGGTAAGTTTTGAAGTCATTTTTCATGCAGAATAGTTAGCATCTCTTTTCTGTTCCTCCCTGTAGCTACCCTAAAGAGGCATTTGCTGAGACTAGGGAATAGTTCTAAGGTCAGAGAATTTCCAAAACCCTAGATGACCTGGAATGCATCCTCTCAGTGCTTTGCCTATGCAAATGCTGTCATCTACGATGTTCTCTGTACCTTATTCCCCACCTATTCCACCATCTACACACTATCACCTTCTATCATTCAGAGCCCACTGATTAATCAATTAATGTGTGTGGGGTCTGGAGCAAGAACTGATGCTGTTAGTCATCACACCAACAGAAAGCTTTCTATCAAGATTAAAATCTTTTCAGTCCTCGATATCCTCCCTTAGGGGACATAAATATGCCCTTAAGGAAGTAGCTAAAATCTGTGATATCTTTAAATTGTGAGCATGGATTGTTGGCAATCAGCTAAGAGTAAGGATCGGCCTGTCAGTGGGCACAGGATGGGATCACACCCTCTATGGTATTAGGAGGATGAGGTTATGCACCATTAAGAAGAGGAAGGAGAGAGATACTAAGCAGGAGACAGGAAATGGTGAGTGCATCAGAAATACAGTGAAGCGGTTTATCCTTGACTAGGGGAAATGGCTTGAGTCACTACCTGCCGGGCTGATGCTGAATCAATACCATGACTACTACTAATGCTCCTTCTACTTGCTGACATGGTGAGGCTTTGTGCCAGGCACCACTCCAGCTTCCTATATAAGTTAAGGTAGATGCTATTGGTATCTCTGACTTATGCCTGAGGAAACTGAGGCTTAGAGAGGAGAGATCTCATGGCATGGCAGTGTATAACCACAATTTAGAACCAGGATTCAACCGCAGGGAGTCTAGCTTCATCATCCATCCTCAGCTCTGGCTGACATCAGCTCAGAGGCTGGGAAGAGCTCAGTTTGAGTTCACGATATACTTTTCGTCTTTGGCTTGTGTCAAGCATCAGAGGAATTGAGCTAAGAGATGCTTCATTTTTTTTTTTACTTTAAACACTTTTTGATCTCAAATATATCATATCTGCCTTTGCAGCCTGCTCAAAGTCATCCTCACAAGAAGGCAGGGTATACATAAATACACAAGGGGTAAGTTAGGAAAGAAAATGTAAAAGACATAGTAGCTCTGTGTAAGGAGAAATAAGATTTTGAAAGAAAAGAATTAGGATTTTGAGGTGTAGCCCATCAATCAGCTAGCAACAGAATGGTGACCCTTGAATGGAAGGCAGGAAGGACTGACTATATGGGTTGACTGGTTTACTATGATAGACCAGAAGACTGACATTAAGTCACATCCATATTAGGCAAGTGTTCCTGTATTTATGGACATTCTAATAACTCTTTATTGTGGCTTGAAAAATATAAATTTTGCTTTTTATACAAAACATATATGGATATATATTTTAGCCTACAAACATTTATTGGGTGCTCACGGAGAGTTGAATGCATATTTCATGATATGTATTTTGCCAGTAGGATAGCCTCCAGTTCAAGGAACCACCTGCTTTATTGAAACCTTTCATTTGCTTTAAATTGCATACATAATTTAAGCTGACTGTAAAACCTCCATGCAGCTAAAAAATGAATCCATTTCTTCTCACTGGGCAGAAATAAGTAGATTTTCTATAATTTAAAGTATGTAAGCCATTTCAGTAGATCTTGTGTTCTTAGCCCCCCCCACACACACACAAGAAAATAATAACTGCCTGGATGGATATGTTAACTGTGATGGATATGTTAATTAGCTTGATTGTGGTGATTATTTTACATACACACATATATCAAAACATCAACTTTTACACCTTAAATATATACAATTTGTATTTTTCAATTATACCTCAATAAAGCTAAAAAAAGGAATGTGACCCATTTCATGGAAATGGGTATTTAAAAAATCTTACTTATGTATTAAAAATAAAAACCATGTAGCTATTTAATATAAATGCAAAGACCTTACAAATATTTTTTAAAAATTCATGAGTTTAGTGTTTAATGTATTCAGAACTAAGCCAGAAAATTGTTACAGAAGACATCAAACAAATGTCCTGTATTCTTGCCACTCTGCTTTTTCCAGTGTTTCATATTAGCTGCGTAAACAATCAATACTGAATAGAAAACAGGTGTCTCTAAGCAGATAATGGACTTGAATTGGATAAACTTGGCTTGGGTAGAATGAACACACCATTGGGGCATATTATTCTCACTTATGATTTAATCTGATAGCTACAAACTTGAAGTCGATAGCTTTAAGATATTAAATGAAGAAGAGAGAACAGCTGCCTCTCTTCAAACAGAGCAGAGAGAATCAGTGTGACCAGTGTAGGAAATGTACATTTCCCATATTTTTGTTAAGTATTGGGAAAATATTCCTCCTACTTTGAAGGGGAAACTTCTTTTATAAAGCTTTTAAAATCCTAATTAAGTTTTTAAACTTAATGATTACCTTATTTTTTAAATTTAGGACCAAAATACTTTTATATGACTGGTTCTCAGAAAAGCAGTTGCATCTGCATTAAAAATAAGTGCAGCTTACCAGGCCATGACTATTAATTTACTGACTAGATGCACATACATGTTTACTTTGAATTCTGTTGGGATAGGAGTTAAATTTAAGGGAAAGCAGATAAGCACAGAGGAACAAAATAAGGTAGTACTGAGTAGAAATCAGAAGATCTGGGTTTATGACCAGTTTTGCACCTCCTTAGGAGTAGTGTGACCATCAGCAAGTCTCCGTGTCTTAATCACATTGTCAAATGTGCATAAAGACACTGACTTTCTCTGTGTTAAAAAGTTGCCTTGGTGAGTAAATGAGAAATTGAATGGGATGACGTTTGCAAATCGAAAATTGATAGACAGAAGCAGATAATACTACTAAATCCTTATAAACAAGACATTCATTTAAAATATTTGTGATGTTACTGCCATATGTAGGACAATATTCTCAGTTTTCTGAAGATTTAAAAAAGTAAATCAAATGTAGTTTCTATAGTCCATTATCTCAGCAAACATTTTCTGTGAAGAACCAATTAGAAAATATATCGGGCTTTGAAGAAAGGATGTTGTTTCTGTCTCTATGACTACTTGACTCTGCTATTGTGATGCAAAAGCAGCCATAAACAATATGTAAAATAATGAACATGGCTATTTTTCAATAAAACTTTATTTACAAAAACATGCAATATACCAGATTAAGTTCACATGCTGTAGTTTGTCCCCCCTGGGTCTAATCCGATAGATGATGTGTACATAAAGCTATAAATATGAAGTCAGAGTACTCGATGTTACAACCAAAATAGAACAAGAATGAATGACATCCAGCTAAGGCACAATGTCTTCCAGAAGATTGTAGATTTGAATTAGGTCTTGAGGGATATGATCATGTTTGGACTTGAAGAAGTACAGAAAGATATTCCCACAAGAAAAGATTGACAAAGGAAAAATACAAAGGGGGGGGAAATGGAAAAGATAATTAAGGAAGCGCAAGCAATGTGTTTGGCAAATCTGTAGGGATAGAGTTAGAAGCAAGAACTTACTGGAGTGGGTGGAAGAGAGGAAAACCATATATAGTCACTTAAACATAAGCTATATTATTTCTGACTTGCCGCACCCCCTTAATGAATACTAAGCTATAGTTGTTAGGAAAGCATTTCTTTTATTTTTGGTTGGTGAGAACATTCTTAACATGTTTCTATGTTGCAGAATCATTTTAGGTGTTTCTAAGGATGTTCTGCAACTTGTAATCATTCCCAGGGGTGGTTTGTTTACCTTCATGCTGCTTCACACATTACTCATCAATCGATGAAGAGTTGCATGTAGGTTGGCCACTCCAAGGATAGAACCATGAGGAGGAGTGTCTGATTCAGAGTAAGAACTACTTCTCTAAAACTCTACTGTTCGACACAGTAGCCACTAGTTTCATGTGACTATTTAAAGTTAAATAAAATTTCAGTGATTTAGCTGTTCTAACCATGATTTGAGTGTCCAATAGTCACTTGTATTTACTGGCCACTGTACTGAGCAATGCAGATATAAAACATTTTCATCACCACAGAAAGTTCTATTGGATCATGCTGCTGTTAGGAGAAAAGACATGAAGCAACCCTAAAGTACTGGTTTAAAGTCTTAGCACCAGAAGTTTGTATGACAGTTAAGACATTTAGTAACTGGAGGTTCATTAACAAATAATTTACTTTCTAAGTATTGGTTTTGTCATCTATAATATGGAGTAATAATAGTACTTATCTTGAAGGTGGCTATGAGTATGAAATAATGCATGGCTCTTTGGAAGCTATAAAAATATTACATAAATACAAGACATTGATGTTATTTCAATGATACCATCTCTGTGCTTTCAGGCAACTTCCATTATTTCCTGGTTTGTTTCTATGTCATTTTCAAATAGAGATAATTTTACTTCTTTATTTCCAATCTGAAGGCTTTTTATTTCATTTTCTTGTCTAATTGCCCTGGCTAAAACCTCCAGTACAATGTTGAATAGAAGTGGTGAAAGCAGATATTAGTGTCTTGTCTCTGACACTAGGTAGAAAGCTTGTAATCTATCTGGGCACAGTGGCTCATGCCTGTAGTGCTAGCACTTTGGGAGGCCAAGGATGGTGGATTGCTTGAGCTCATGAGTTGTAGAACAGCCTGAGCAAGAGTGAGACCCCTTCTCTACTAAAAATAGAAACTATGTGAGCATTGTGGTAGGTGCCTATAGTCCCAGCTACTTGAGAGGTTAAGGCAGGGGGAGCACGTGAGCATAGGAGTTTGAGCTTGCTGTGAACTATGACACCATGGCACTTTACCCAGGGCAACAGAGTGAGACTCTCTGAAAAAAATGAAGAAAAACAAAACAAAACAAAACAAAAAACTTAGTCTTTCACCACTGAGTATGAGATTAGCTGTGAATTTTTTGTAGATGTCCTTTATCAGGTTGAAGAAGTTCCTCCCCCCACCAAGTCTGTTGAGTGTTTTGTTCATTTATCACCTTTTCTATTCACTCACTTTTTTTTCTCTTAGCTCCTTGCCAGCTATGTGACTGATCATATCTACCATTCCCTAAAGAATCTTTTTTTACCTGGGAAACCAGGAGGGCCATACAACAGTAAACAGATAAATTAGACAAGTCCATGCATGCCATCTATATTTAGACTACTGCTAAAGGAGCAATGCAGAATGTGTGTACTACTAGAGTAGGAAATATTATCACTTAAGAAAATTGTGTAACATTAGTGTTTATAATTCATTGTTTTGATAAGGAAAAAATTCGTTTATTGATGTAGTAGCCTGGTATGGGGGAGAAGAGGACAGAAGAGATAGATACAAAAAAGAGAAGATGAAGGATGAAAAAGGAAGGGATACTAGGTTGGGAAAACTGCATGAACTAAGACAAGTGGAAATGCTCACGAAAAATTCAAAAACTAGTGAATGATGAGACTGAGCTTATATACACGAGTTTAGTTGTTTTGGCAGCATAAGTGGATAGTATGTGAGTCCTAGAGGTCTTCCCATAACATTTCAATTTGTGACAGATCTACCAAACCCAGCTCTGAGCTCCCATTTTTATAGTGGTCTGTGGTGAGAGGGAGTTATTAAACAGTCTCTTGGCTTCTAAGTAAGTGTCTCTTAATAGAACCCAAAAGTAACTGTTTACTTCTTTAAAATTAGCAGTTGAACAATATATTCCAGTGTTTCCACAACTTTGCTTTTTCCAGGGAAGATAAACAGGTTTTATTGTGTCCTTATTCAATTGTATCCCCAGCCTTCCATTATTTCCTGCATGTTAATCTGAGGAGTTATCAGTTAAGTCCTTTACATCCATGTCAGGAGCAGGTTTATAACCTCTCAAAGTTCTCACCATAGTGGTGAAGGGCATGGTAAGCATCACCTCCAGGGCCCTTCTGTATTATATTCTTCTCTGTCATGCTCAGTTTCAAGCTTACTTTCTTTTAGCTGCAGTGCCAATTTGCTGACTCATGTTTGATTTACTTTACCTGAGGCTATTTTCTCAAGTGTCAGTAATGTCAGTCCTTTCCTCTTAACTCAGTCCTATCCTCTTAACTCCTTTACTGGCTGAGAGCTAGGATCATCACCTTCTTTATTTTGCCCATCTCCCCTGTCTCAGACATTTATCATGTTACAGCCCCCTCCACTTCATGGGTATCCAACTTTTACCTGGCTTCCTCTTTATTTCAAAGAAACCTGACAAATGTATTTACATTAAGGTATGAGAGAGCTTTACATGATATATCACCTCCAAGTGCAAATATTTTAGACCAGAACATTAAGAAGTGGTTTGACAGGAAGATTCTGGCATGGTCTTCAATGAACTCTGTTTTTTATTCACTGATTTGTGTGATTCCCTTTACCTTGAGTGTGGGATAGACATAGTGACTGCTTTTAATTAGCAAAAAACAATAGGATGTCCTTTCTTTGATCAGATTACAAACTGTTATAACCACTATCTTCCTAGACACTCTATTGCTTTCTTGGCTTGAATGCTTTAATGAAGCAGGTTGTTGCAATGAGGAGGCCCTCATGGCAAGGGAGCCCTCATGGCAAGGGAGCAAGGAGGCCTGTAACCAAGAGTTAGTGAGTAAGTGAGACCTCAGTTAAACAGCCATCAAAGAACTAAGTCCTGCCAACAACCACATGGGTTTGTACATGGATCCTTTCCCAGAGGAACTCCCAGAATCTTGGCTCCCACCTTTGATTTCAGCCTGAATAGAGACCAAGAAGCAGTGGACCCTCATCATATCCAGAAGCCTGACTCATAGAATCTGTAAGATAATAAATGTGTATTGGTTTAAGTCACTAAATGTGGGAGTAATTTGTTATATAGTACTAATAAAAGTGGTTAGTACCTAATACAAAGTAATGACGTCTAAGTGGTGAACATCTAGGCATCTGGAAGCAGGGAACCATCTTTCCTGGTGGCTGTCTAAACATCAGACTTACAGTCATTAATAATCAACTCTTCAGGATTTGCTTTGCTTGATTTACAATTGCCATTAGTATGTGAACCTGGCAGAGGCTCGTTTCTGAGGTTATTAGTTTTTTCTTCCTTTATCATTTGACCCAGACATGTTGCCATTGGCCTGTGCCAGGCTTGTACCCACACAATCCTCCAACTTGTCATAATTATTTCAACTGCTTCTCTTTAGCTGTCAGTCATATCCCCCAGATGGCAGTATTAGGAAAATATCATGATTATATTCTTTCAGCCCATTCACCTAAATTACAGAGAAAGCATCATTGTGCATTGAGAACTAACCCTTCTGGAACTGACACATGCAAACCATGCCTTAGTAACTCTTGGAAAATGATCTTCAAATCAGGTATGTTATTTGACCTTTTTAGTTTTCTTGACAGGCATCAGATGTGCTTATCAAAAGCCTGATTAGCATTAGGTCTTATTTTTGTCCTATGTGGCTCCCACACCATGAATAGAAAGAGATCTGCTCAGATGTCCTCCACACCTTTACCCAGAGGATACCAGCCCCAGACTTGGCAGCACAGCTACTGGCTATAAACCATTCCTCTGCATATCACTGGTAGCAACAGGAAATGGAGCAGGATTTCCTTAAGGGCTAGCCCTCTGTGTTAAAACAAGAGAAGGCAACTACTATTCATAAAGACCAATCTTCTCTCATGACATCTATCACTTTGTTTTAAGTTAACTGTCTTTTTTTTTTTGCAGTTTTTGGCCAAGGCCAGTTTGAACCTGCCACTTTTGGTATATGGGACCAGTGCCTTACTCCTTTGAGCCACAGGTGCTGCCCTAAATTAACTGTCTTTGCAGCATTTAGATATTAGAATGCCAAGTGAACTCTACCTGCCCTAAGAGTTACAAGTTGTAATTTTCACTGCTACATTTCAGGTGTTCTATGGGTCTGGAAGTTCACTTCAGCAAACTAAAGACTGACTAAGTCTGACTCAAATGACAGGCTATAGGCATCCCTGTTGCTGGGTGCCCTTTTACAGAGAATTAAGCCAAGTATTATGGAAAATAAGAAAGAAAGTGAAAGAATGTATTCTTCCATCAGCGTTTTTAGTAGCTTGAGGAGGAGAGAACAAAAGAAAAGTCTATGCATGCAAAAAATAGAAATCTATACATACTTCAATAAGTATGTGTGTGTGTGTTTGTGAGAGAGAGAAAGAGAAATTCTAGAGAGAGCTGTGCCTGGATAGCTGCTGAAAATATACAGCATCTTAAGTGCTGCCTGATTTTTATTGCATATAAGCTTCAGTGGAAGCAGTAACCATGCAAGTACTGCAGGTTGTGACAGAGAAGTAGACAGTGAGGATCTGAAGGTACAGTTGTGATGATTACATTGCAAATGTCCCTCTATTTCCCAATAGATAGTAGGATAAAATACCATTCTAGCAGTAAAGGACAAATAAGTGAACTTGATGAGAATTCTGTGTTGGACCCACAGATATATAAGGAAGAGGAAGAGTGGGTGAGTTTTCTTGATTGCATTTCTGTAATTGGCAGTACTATGCTTGGATTTGGAGAAAAGAAAAAATCTTGGCTTTTTTGTTTTAAATTCTAAAGAGTGTAGTCAGACGAAGAGATTGATCTTTATACAGACTAGCTTTGGTAACATTGTCATCTCCAAGTTAAGGAATTTTAAGAAAACATTTCACTCCCACCTCACCATACTATAGTTGATTTCATGGTATATTTTAAAAGCTTAGTTTCTAGGTCTGCCTGTTTGGCTCTCTCCCCAGTGAGAAGATAACAAACAGAATACACTGCCCCTTTATCCTAGCTAATCCCTCTGTGCTTCTCAGGTTTCAGTTCTCAGTAGGTTTTTTGTAATAATTTTTTTCCTCTTCGCCTCATTGGATCACATTGCCCCATCAGATGCTTTCATATCAGCCTGTACTTTTTCATTTTACCAATTTATCAAAGTTTTTCATTTCATATTTTCATAACTATTTTATGTTTATCGCCAGATAGCTGGTATTTATTATTTTATTCTATCTAAAATAATCCTGTTTTGTTTGGGGTAGAAATTTTCCCATGTAAAATCTTCACTTCCTAGGTTCCTATGCAGTTACAGCTGGCCATGAGACATAATTCTGACCGTTACCATGTAGGTAAGTTACACAGTGAAGCTTCAGGGAATGCTCTTTAAGATGGCAGGAGACCCTGCTGACTTGGATGTCTTTTGCCTGTCATTCTTTCTCTTTTCCTACATGGGTCGTAGTCACAATACTGGAAGAGAAAAAGCCACTTGACAACCATGAGGCAGTGAACATAAGATGATAGCCACACAATATGCTGAGGCTGAGCAGGAAGGTAGATATACAATAAACTCCCCAGTGACATCACAGAGCCACCATACTCCTTGGGACTTTATTTAACGCAAGGAAAATAACCACTTTGCTGATCTTCATTGCCTTTTAAGAGTTTCTCTTACTTGCAATGGCACAGCAAGATAAGCAAAGAAGGAATTATATTAAGACTATTTTACCTAGAGAAGAGGGCTATAGTCCATTAGATAGTATAACATGGCTTTAGAGCATGATGTGGGGAAGAGTTATATGGCTTCCTGGGAACTCGTGATTAGAGAAGTCAGTAGAAGAGAAGAAAGTTGAGAGTAAAGCCAAGATACCAGTAGAGAGAAACAGGAGAATTGTTTACTGAATAAGTCAAAGGAAATGGAAGGGAAGTTTCTGTGGTCTGTCTGATGCTCCCGTTGAGAAGTGTGGTTGAGTTGTAGAAAAGGCTTGGTGTGGTTAGTGTACTTACTATGTGCATTAAGCAGACTCGAGTGTACTAAATGTGGAGCAAATTGATTGTATACAACTATCCTCAGCCATCTTTTTAGAAAAGTAATGATTAATGCATCCCGGGAAATGTGTTTCTCCAGAAAACCTTTTGGGAAAGGGAGATTTATTTTACCTAATCCCTTTTTCTTTATATTATAGATTTTTAGTATGCTTGCTTGACCTTGAGAACTATACCTGTATTCATTAGGCAAAGAAAGGCTAGCCAAAGAAGAAAAGTTTATATTGAACACTACTGTTATTAAATCAACCATTTAAGTTTAAGAAAAATTTGCCACACTTAAATATATAGAGTACATTGCTAGTAATTGAGAAGCTCTGCTTTTGTTTTTTCTTTTTTTTGAATTCTTTATTAAATCATAACTGTGTACATTAATGCATTTATGAGATACAATGTGCCAACTTGATATACAATGTGGAATGCTTACATATAACTAATTAACATAACCATAGCCATCTCCTCGCTTACTTATTTGTTGTGGTAAGACATTCATACTCTATTCTCAATAGTTTAGAAGCTCTGCTTTTAGAAGGTGAGATCTATAGGCCAAAGTATAGACCGAGTTGGGGAGAACTTTTCTCTTCTCATCCCTGCCCCATTCCTTCCTCCTTAGAGATTTTCCCAAATGATTCCAACTATGTTCTTCAGCCCATCCATACCAGGGATGAAATAGGCCATGACCTCTCATTGGAGACAAACTCTGGTCTCTCTTCTCCAGAGCTTGCATTTGACCTTCTGATCTTTACACTATTCCTTTCTTTTTCTCATTCACTGGGCTATTGTTTGCCTTAAAATAGTGCTTGCCCCATATATGTGTACTATTTATATCCTCCTGCTTCTGGCTGATTGACCTAGCTTAGGAATCCTTACTTGCCCTGATCGTGGATAGTTTGTGTATGCTTCATTTTTGGCTTGTCTTATAGATTCTGATCCATTTGTTGCTATGGCTTCTAATACTTGCTCAACCAATAGCACTCTGCCTCTGCTTTCTTGGTTCCTTGGCTGGGTCCTTGCAACTTGTTGAATTCTTTCATAGGGTTAAGCACAGAGAAGCACAAAGAGACAGGATTATTCAGTGGGAAATTTATATAAGGGTATGACTTGCACATATTCCACACACAAAATAGAAGCCAGAATTCTTTTTTTTTTTTTTTGAGGCAGAGCCTCAAGCTGTCACCCTGGATAGAGTGCTATGGCATCATAGCTCACAGCAACCTCCAATTCCTGGGCTCAAGCGAGTCTCCTGCCTCCGCCTCCCAAGTAGCTGGGACTACAGGCGCCCGCCACAGCGCCTGGCTATTTTTTTTTTTTTTTTTTGGTTGCAG
>CAUYON010040835.1:0-102919 GCA_963573935.1 Arctocebus calabarensis
CTTTTGTCTTGTGGTTTTTTCGAGGTGAAATTTAAGTTTTTGTGTGAGTAGTACTATTATACCTATCTTGAGTGTCTTGCTTATACTGTATCACATCATACCTTTGTTTAATTCTTAATAAACTGTTCACTTGTTAAAAAAAAAAAAGAAATTAACTTTTGAATTGGAAATATAATAGGTCCCTGAGTTTTGCTGAGTATCATTTAAAATAAAGAGTTAATGTGGTCTTTGCGTTGAACCTTTATGTTATAAAACTGTAGTTTCGAAATGGAAGAACAGAACAGTCCTTGAGAGGCTACTCTCACTGTTTTCCAGAATCGCTGGGTTTCTGACAAAGTTTGGGGGACCTGTTCCCATCTCTGCATATTGCCTGAAAGTGACAGGCGGCTGGACCCTGTGTGTCTGATAACAATTGTGTCTCTGATGTTTTCTAGATGGCAAGGTACTGTGAGCCAGCCACACTAATATGCTGCCTAGTTAAGAAAAATACAAGAAAATACTTTGTAGAAGTAGGAAGTAAATGTCCATTCAACAAGTACTGATTGGAGGATGATAGGTACCATGCTAAGTACTGTAGGCTACACGGTAATAGATGCTTAGTAATGGGAGGCTGTAATCATCATATCTTGCTCACATTTATTTTGTTCATGAGGGAGGTCTTTGAGTCAAGTTGACTGAGGTTGGAATGGGGCAGAAGCAGTTCCTACAAGCATGACCTTAAGACAAAATTAGTAAATCTTATTAACTCAGGTTCATAATTTGTATAATGGGAATGGTTATTGTCAGGATTAAATTAGAAATAACATAATGTATAGATATATCTGAAGCACAGAGTTAGTACTCAGTAAATGTTAGCTTCTTCTATAATTATCTTTACAAACACAACACTAACTAGTTTATATGCATTGTTTATAGCTTTGCCTTTAGGTTTAATCCTGAATTTCTATTCATTTATTTATTTAATTTATATTTATTCTTAAGTTTTTTTTTTTTTTAGTACTGTTGTAGAACTAAATTTGGGCTTTACAAGCCTTTGTAACAGTCCCATGTCATGAACTCCAATCTAACTTGGTTGATAAACCTAACTTAGGAGTATGCATTTGTAACAAATACCTGAGTCTAAGCCAATCACAGCAGTTGAGCTTCAGCCAATCACAGGTGGCCAACTGTTCACACCCAGTTCAAATAAAGCAAAAGCTGGGGTACAACCAATGGGACTGTTTGTGTACCTCAGTTCCCTTTTTCTGGCCATAAATGTTATTTCACCGCGTGTAATAGAGTCTTTCTGAGCCTGTTCCGGTTCTATGGGCAGCCCATTCATGAATAGTTCTTTGGTCCATTAAAACTCGGTTAAATTTAATTTGTCTAATTTTTTTTTCTTTTTTTTTTTTTTGAGACAGAGCCTCAAGCTATCACTCTGGGTAGAGTGCTGTGGCATCACAACTCACAGCAACCTTAAACTCTAGGGCTCAAGCGATTCTCCTGCCTCCCAAGTAGCTGGGACCACAGGCGCCTGGATATTTTTTGTAGTAGTTGTCATTGGTGGTTAGCTGGCCTGGGCCTGGTTTGAACCTGCCACCTTTGGTGTATGTGGTAGGCGCTGTAACCGCTGTGCTACGGCCCCCGAGCCTGTCTAAATTTTCTTTAGCAATACCAACAAAGGAAAAGGGATATAGGGCTCCCCGGCAAGTGAGGCAAATTATGGAAAGATGATAGGCAAAGAGTGGTAAACAAGGAGAAGATTTGTTACACACATTTGTCAGTGTCTTCTCTCCTGACAAAGTCTCTGTGATTTACAGTCTTACTTGTACCTGGGGTAGAGGCGCTTGCAATGGAGATTTCCTTTAGAAATGCAAATTCCCCTATCAGTGTTCTCTGAGTTTCTCCTGTGTTGGCTGTTTCTCAAAATAATCAGTAGACAGTAACCTGTATGTCCTAGAGTATTTGGAGAGGTATATTCTAGTCTCTGTATTAGTCTTAGGAAAAATAAATACCCATGGTTCAGATTTCACTGTTAAAGGAGGCGTGTGATGAAATTCTTTGTATGACATTATTTTTAAGGCAATACAAAGCCACATAGGTAGGGATCATTGATTTCACCAAAGTATGGGTGTCTGGGTATAAAATCAGGTCTGGAGTGGGGCACAGGCATTGTAGAGGATTCAAAATTATGATCAGGAGGTTTAGGAACCCTTGAACTATAGGATAATCTTGTGAACTATAGTGAGTGAGCAAATGCTCTATGATGCTTTCCCCTCCCCTTCCCTGGGTAGGGTGCTTTGATGTCATAGCTCACAGCAACCTCAAACTCAAGCAATCCTCTTGCTTCAGCCTCCTAAGTAACTGGGACTACAGGCAGCTGCCACAATGCCCGGCTAGTTTTTCTATTTTTGGTAGAGACAGGGTCTCACTCTAGCTCAGGCTGGTCTCGAACTCCTAAGGTCAAGAGATCCACCTGCTTTGGCCTCCCAGAGTGCTAGGATTACACACATGAGCCACCATGCCTGGTCTCACTCTGCTTCTTAAAGAATCAGAAATTATTCTGGCTTCTTTGGATTGTAAAGAGCCAGAAGCTTGATTCAAGCTGGCTTTGGAAAAACAAAAAAAAGGGGGCGGGCAGGGATCTATTATCCATGTCACTGAGTGGAATCCCGATAGAGGTCGCTGAGTCAAAAGAGAAAACTACAAGAACCAAGTCCGCAGGGCTACCACATAGTGTTAGTGAGCTTGCCCCGTGCAGCAAAGCCAGACCCTGAAGAGAGTTACGAAGGGAGAAAGAGGTATCTTTATTTCATGGCACCACGCAAGGAGAATGGGCAGCTAATGCTGAAGACTGGAACTTCTCGATAGCTTACAAACTGAGGTGCTTAAGGGCAAGTGTGCATTTCAGGAAAGCAGAAGTTGCCAGACAGATCATAAATCATTATGTGGATGTTATATCAAAAGGTGGGATCTTGAAGCAGGGCCTTTTGGATCACATGTGGATTCAGAGTTTCCTTGATTAAGAATTGGTTAAGGTGGTTGTCACTCTTTCTAGGCCCCTCATGGAGAAATTTAGAAGAACCACTAGTGGTCAAAGTTCAATTCCTCATGTAGCAGGAAAACCAACGCAGACAGAAGGCTCCAGGCACCAGTCGATGGAGGAAGCAGCGAGTTAATTCCGGCCGGGAGACTCGGCGGACTAGTGTCCCCAAAACCGAGCCCACCGACCCAATCTCTTGCCTTTCTTTTATACATTTTTTAGGGGTAGGGTGCATGTGAGAGTCATAAAGGATGTGAGGTACGTGACAAACATGAAAGTCGTGGGACTCGAGGGAAGGACAGATCTGCCCGCGCCCTTGACTCCGGGCAGGCTACCTGTGTTCAAGGGCGAGGGAAGGCTAAGGAAGTTGCAAGGTTACTATCTAGGCCCAGCGTCTTCTAAGAGAAAGATATACAGATAACAGAGACATTTGCTACAGTGGAGTGTTACAGACTGTTTGGCTAATGCCTGTACAGAGTGACCAGGACAGATCTTTAGCTCTGCCTTTACTTTCCTGCCTCACTCAGTTCCTCCTGATCTGCGTTTTCCGTCTGGTGGGGGTTTCTGAAAAGCAACTTAAGAACATACGTTAAGATGCCATCATTTAGTTTCCACGGGGCTCTAAAACACCTGATGACCCAGGCTGGCTTGGAGGACTGTTATCCTTATTATTTTCCTGCTTATCAGGTTGCCTGTTTACTTTCTAGTTAGGTGCCTGGAATTTCTCTTAACGAGACTCCAGACTTTTCCTTTATGCCCATTCTTGGAGGGTCCCCAGCAGGCCCTTAAGTGGGGACCCTCCTCTATCTCAGTACCAATTCTGTCTCTTCTCTGGCTTTCCTCTCTATAGGTCTCTGCTTTTATCCAAAAGTTGGCCTCGTCCTTCTCATCATGTAAGACATACATATCCAGTCACTAGGAGGGAGCCGTGTTTCCACAGGGCAACCTGGAATGACATTCATTCCCTTGGTTCTATGGTAGTGGTCCACAGACTTCAGCAGGCATTAGAATCATCTGAACTGCTAGTTAAACATCAAACTGCAGGACTCCACCTCCAGAGTTTCTGAAGCAGTAGGTGTGGGCTGGGGCCCCAGAATTTTCATTTCTAACAAGCTCCGTGGTGATGCTGATGGGCCTTGTCCTGGGACCACACTTCAAGAACTATTGCTGTATATTGAGCTCAGAAAATAACTTTCTCCTCTGGCTACTTTGCCAGGTACTGTTTCCTCTAGGGGAGGAAAGATGGTTTCTTTTACCTTTATGGTGTAGGGATCACGGTGAAACCTGCCCCTTTTCCCTTGGTTGTTTAGCTGCAAAATCAACTCACAATTATGGTAGATTAACAAGAGAGGGGTTTATTTCCAAATGCTCTGAGGGGAACCACAGGAATGATTACCCAAAGTCTTAGTGATGGTCGGAGACCTTTATAGATGCCTTTTGGAAGTGTGTGTGTGTGTGTGGGGGGGGGGGTTGGAAAGTATAGGTGCAGCAAGTGATTGTTGGAGGGGGCAGTGTAGCTGGATGGAAATGGATTGATTTGTAGGTTAACCTGAGAGACAGGTATCAGTGCTTCAGATGACCTTGGGGCCAGGTCTATTAGCATGTAATACGAAAGTAAGCCGCCCCTTTTGATTCTCAGGTTACTCAGGGTTTTTAGATAGAGGAAAATCTTCTTTCAGTGCTTCCTGATCATGAATGGCCTTTACTTCAAAATATTCTTTATAGCTAGGAGTCATATATGGGGGCAAAATTTCCTTAGCTCCTTCATTCCCCTGTTCTGGAACTTTCCTAGAAGAGTCACACATTAAGAGCTGAGTTGAGGGCGGTGCCTAGGAGTTAAGGAGAAGGGCGCCAGCCCCATAAACTGGGGGTGGTGGGTTCAAGCCTGGACCCGGCCAAAAACTGCAAAAAAAAAAAAAAAGAAAAAGAGCTGAGTTGGTAACCGTGAAGAGTGAGAGAGCAGGTTAGTAATCTAATAATAAGATGCTTTAAAAGACATACAAGAACACAAATTAGTATGAGAATGAATAAGCAGGAAAGAAGAGATCTGAGCACATTTCCCGTTACTTGGAATAGATCAGTCCAAGAGAATGGTTTCACTTCATTAATTTGATGAAGAATATTTATCTTGTCCTTTAAGAGATGTAGCACAGTCTCTATTTGCCTTGACTGACTTACATAAAAACGCCATTTCCTCCCAATAACAGCACAAGCTCCTCCTTGTTGAGCTGTCAAAGAGTCCAGGATGTGGCAATTTTGAATTACAACAGATGCTAGGTTATTAACCTCTGCTTGAAGTGTTTTCAGTGACTGCATGGTGATGAATTCTTGTTCTATTACCGTGGAAAGATTCATGATTGCTCTTTCAATTTTATAAGTTCCAAATGTTGGAAAAGGATCCTGAGCATTGAAAAGAACTTTGAATTATGATATACAAGGGAATTTCTTTTTCTTTCTTTCGTGTCTTTTCTTTCTCTCTTTCTCTCTCTCTCTCTCTCCCTTTCTCTCTCTTCCTTCCTTCCTTTCTTTCCTCCTTTCCCCTTCCTTTTTTCTTTTCTTTCTTCCTTTCTCCTTCCTTCCTTCCTTCCTTCCTTCCGTCCGTCCGTCCGTCCGTCCCATTTTGTTGCCCTCAGTAGAGTGCTCTGGTGTCATAGCTCACAGCAACTTCCACTTCTTGGGCTAGTGATTCTCTTGCCTCAGCCTCCCGAGTAGCTGGGACAGGGTCTCTCTCTCTCTCTTGCTTAGGCTTTTCTCGTGAGCTCAGGCAATCCACCTGCCTCAGCCTCTTAGGCACTGGGATTACAGGTGTGAGCCTCTGCGCTTGGCTGGGAATTTCTTACAATGTCACATTTTATATGTTTATAAGGTACCACCTTATGAACAAAAGAGCCCAAGTTTGTAATTTGGCATTTAAAGTGGAGTACTTGGTAATAGAGGGTGTCAGATAACCAAGTCTATGGTGTCCTGACCCTTTGGGGGGGGAACCATTTTTATAACTTATTATCACATAACATAAAAAGACCAGTATTCTTTATAGACAGAGTCAGGTTAGAACCTGTGACCTTCCAGTCTGGAGTTTGCTGCGTCTTCTCCTCCTCAATGGCAATTTCCCATATCCAGTTGTTGTGTGTCCTTGTTCTTGTAGGAACAGAACAGGTTGAAGAATATTTGATATAAAAGTTCTTTTGTCTTGGGTGGTGCCTGTGGCTCAACGGAGTATGGCACCGGCCCCATATACCGGAGGTGGTGGGTTCAAACCCGGCCCCAGCCAAAAACTGCAAAAAAAATTGTTTGTTTTTGGCAGTTATACAGCTTGGTGTTGTTGCCTTATCAAGTCAGTCTAAACTTTGGTCTATCCAAATGTTAGTTCCTGACAGTTTAAACAAGGAGAGAAAGTGAAGCATCCCAAATTCACAGGCCTGGCCTATGGGCTGTTCATAACACATGGTAATTTGACATGTATTGTCAATGTGAAGGTTAGCGTAAGAACTATTTATGATCTTTGGGAGAGGTGCAAGAATGCCATTTGTGGAATCTAACTATAGGATTTGTTTGCAATATTGTTCCAGGATATTGCCTAGAAAAGATCCAGCATTATTTTGATTTTCAATGCAGAGGGGAAAATTCTACTCTAGTGACTTTACCTGAGCAAAAGATAGTTATTGAGTTTTCCCAGTTTTTCTACATTCAGTTGTCTCACCATCAGGTGAAGCTGTATGTTGCTTCCTCTCTGGCTGTGGATGCCACATCTTATTATGCGTCCATTTTCCAGATTGGTTCCACCAAGCAATCATATTAGCAGAGATAAAAGTGAATTCAGGTTCCTTTGTAGCATCTATATCAGCGGTTCTCAACCTGTGACCCACAAGAACTGTACTAAAGGGTTGGGCATTAGGAAAGCTGAGAACCTCTGATCTACATGTTGCCATAATGAGCAATCAGACCGACTAGTTAGTGTGGCCAGAGTTGAAAAACTGGTGCAAAGGGGTGCTGGGTCTGGCTCGAGCTGCTAGAAAAACTGTAGGGTTAGTAAGAGTAAGGCATAGTTTGAGAGAAGAGCCGTAGTGGAAGATAAAAGGGAGACTGGGACAGATTGAGGCAATCTCCACTCAGCTTTTAATGCGCTGTTCTGAAAGTGGGGGCAGATACTTAAAGGAAGAAGGATCTAAAAGGACGGTGTGGTTTTAAAAGACAAAAATGAATTTATAATAAAAGAATGAGCAAATGTGACCTTGATCTGTGACCTTGGGCAAAGCTATCTTCTTCATGAAGCTGTTTGTTTCAGGGGCCTGGGAACTGGCCCTGGAGATCTTTACTGTGAGGTCACCTGTAGGGGTTGTTCTCTAATTGTCAGTATAGTTTGGTGTGGGGATTGGGAGAGCTCAGGATGGGGATGGTTGGAAAGGTGTCTTTGAGATCTAAAACTGTGTTGTGGGAAGTATTGGAAGGAATGGTAGATAGGAGGCTGGAGGGATGAGGGACCACTGGGTGGATAGGCTGAACAAGTAAGTCTGCACTAAGTTGCAGGTCTGTACCACTGTAAGTCTTGCACTAAGTGATATGAACCATCAGGGTTTTTTTACAGGAAGGATGGGAGGGTTGTTGTAGATCGAGTTAGTAGATTTGAGAACACAGCCGACAGGAGTTTGAGGATGAGTGGTTTAAAGCCCCTGAGGGTCGCCGTGGGGATTTGGTATTGTTTAGGGGAAGGATATGAACGTTGGGATTAGAGGGCAATGAGAATGGGTGAAGGATGGGAGGCTATAGAAGGCAAAGAGGTATCTCACAGGGAGGTCGGGTTGAGAGAATGGAGGGGCTGTAGTTGAGGGGTTAGGGAGGAGCAGGATGGGTGGTGAGAGGTGGGAGCTGGTGGGAATTCTCAGGGTTGCTTGTGATCTTGAGAGGATATCTCTGCCTAGTAGGGGAATGCTGTATGAAGGAATGGTAAGGAATGAATGTGAACAAGAGTGTCCAGAAAATGAACACCACAAGGTTGGAGTAGTGTGAGGGTGTAGCAAATTGCCCTTAATACTCAGCACCGAGATCTCTGTTTGTTGTAAGGGTCCCTTGTAGCAGGGCAAAGTGGAATAGGTGGCTCCCGTATCAATCCGAGAAGAGATTGGCTTACCTTCCACTAGTAAAGACATCCAGAGCCCAGCCCTGGTGATCGTCCAAGGGGCCTGCTGACTCTCTAGCAACCATCACTGTTCAGTGGCCGAGCCTCGGAGATCAGGGAAGCCGGCCAGGTCCTGGGGTGACCGCCAACCAGAAGGACCTGGGCAGTCCGACTTCCAGTGAGGACCTCTGCAGGCTGGACATGGCTTCGGGTGGTTTGGATTTGGGTACTGCTTAGTCCAGTGACCAGGGGTTCTGCACTTGAACACAATCCCGGGGGAGGTTTTCTTTTTTTGGACTGTCCAGAGGAGTTTGGAGAGGTAGCCAAGGTTTGTCTAATGGTGGAAGCCAGTAACTGGAGCTCTGAGAGGGGCTGCCACTTGGAGGCCCCTTCTTGGTTATCGAAGACCTTGAAGGCCAGGTTGGTGAGCTCTCACTGGGGGTCTGAGGGCCCTGGAGGGATTTTTGGAATTTTTTCGAGATATAAGGTGCAGACTGCATGTTGATAATGAGTCCGCCCTCATTGTTCTCCAGCAATAGGGTGATATAGCAGTGGAGGGCTTTGTTAAGACAAGCTAAAAACTGGGCAGGATTTTCATCCTGCTTCTGGGTTATTTCTTGTGGTTTGTCATAATGCATGGCCTTAGGGGCTGCTTTTTTTAGTCCCTCTAAGAGACACTAGACCATGTGGTTAGGTTGATGGACCCCAGGAGCATCAGTTTGGTAATTCCAACTGGGGTCTTCCTGGGGGATGGCCCTAGCGCCCTCTGGCAAGGTTTGGTCTGTTCTCCATAGATCAGCAGTATGAACTGGGCCTGGGTCCAGACCTGCTCCCTCTCCTCCCAAGTTATGGTGGAGGTGAGGATGACATATAAATCATGCCAGGCCAGATCATATGATTGGGTTAGATATCTAAATTCTTTTTTTTTTTTTTTGGACAGGGCTGGGTTTGAACCCACAACCTCTGGTATATGGGGCTGGCGCCCTACTCCTTTGAGCCACAGGTGCCACCCCAGATATCTAAATTCTTGAGAGTATTGTGTGGGAACTGTTGAGAACAAATTTAGTTTCTGACTTAACATGGGACAGATCTGAAAGAGAAAAGAGAACATGAGTGCTGATGATACCTCCTGTTCCCTCGACCTTTCCGAGGGGATATAGAGGTTGTGGTGGTGGTCCGGAAGTGGAAGGTCCAAAGGTACGGCCAGATCTAGCATGTGGTGGGGAAGTAGGGTCTGTCATCTTTTCTTTCCTGCCCAGGTCCAGCATTTTTTCTCTTCCATCCATGTGCAGTGGAAAGCAAGGGGTGGCTGGGGTGGTGGTGGTGAAGAGAGAAGGGATGGGGTGAAATTCTGCAGGTGGGGAGGAGGTTGAAGATGGGGGGTTTGTGCTGGGTAGGATGGAGAATCAGGGAGTTCAGGGATGGTTGGCTTGGCCTGTGCAAGGGAAATCTGAGAGGGTTCAGAAGATGAACACAAAGAAGGAATGTTTTGGAGGAAGTGGAAGGCCTGGATGTAAGGGATTTCCGACCATTTGTCCAATCTCCAACAGTAATTGTTGAGGCCAGTGAGGATTGAAAGGTCAAAGGTATCATTTTCAGGCCATTGTGAGCCATTGCCTAGTTTGTACATAGGCCAAGCAGTATTAAAGAAAAAGATGAGGTGTTTAGGTTTAAGGTCAGGATAGAGATGGAGAAGATTTAGGTGAGTTCAGAGGCAGCTTAGGCTCAGCACCTGTGGCTCAAGCAGCTAAGGTGCCAGCAACGTACACCTGACCTGGCAGGTTCGAATCCAGCCTGGGCCCCCCGAACAACAATGACGGCTGCAACCAAAAAGATGGCCGGGCGTTGTGGTGGATGCCTGCAGTCCCAGCTACTTGGGAGGCTGAGGCAGGAGACTCGCTTGAGCCCAGGAATTGGAGGTTGCTGTGAGCTGTGATGCCACGCACCCTATCCAGGGTGACAGCTTGAGGCAGCTTAAAAGTGAAGTAGGGCAAATCCGCGACTGAGCTGTCCCCATATCGGAAATTGGAGGTAGAAAATAAATGAGATTAAAGCAAGGGTGAAAAAGGAACTTACGGTGTGTGGGGGGGGGGGCTGGTGGAGGAAGGAGGTGGCCAAGGCTGGGGCTGGGGAGGTTACCAAGCCTCCTGGTGGGACCTTTAACCACCTGGAAAATACTAGTCCAGGCCTAAGGCAGGGCTTCCCCGCACATGAGGCACTGGCCAGGCAAGTCTAACCCACTGGGGTTAGTCTGTGACTGGCGTTGGATTTAGTAGGCACTGACTCCTGGGGTTTTCCAGCCCACAGTGCAGAAAGGGAAGGGAAGTTGAAGAGGCTCAGAGAGGGTCTATATACAAATACTTGAAAGACTTGGAAATGGAGGAAGAGGGAGAAAGGAGTTGGAGCAGAGTTAAAATGGCTCAGAAAGGGGTTTATAGATGAATGCGCACCTCACTGTTAAATGGATGAATTCTGGGCAGGCATTGGAGGGGTCCACCTGTTTCTCTTCGAGACCTGTTCCCGGTCTCGTTGGAACAAGAGTCCATCTAATTGGGAGTGGGTTCTCAGCCACCTGAAGGGGCTTCTCCCTGTCCTGGGTTCTTGGCATCAAAATGAGAGGTCAAGGACCAAAAATGAGAGATTCCTCTGAGATATAAATGAAAGGAAATGGAGTCCAGGTTCTATGTGGGCAACTTGGTCTTTTTTTGGGTGCGAGCATGCTGAGTTCAAAACAAGCCAGCATTTGGGTTAAGGCAGGTGGGAATATAAGAGTTTGGAGGGGTAGGGATTGGCCCATTCATTCCTTCCTGGGCGGGATGGTTCTATTTGGGTGGGTCCCTACATTCGGCCTTATCAGTAACCCTCTTTAGACAAAATGACACAGACAAGCAACAAAACAAAAATAAGCAATAACAATGACAACGATTAGACTATTTCTGAGAAGAAATGAAATCAAACAATATGAATATTCATACACCACAAAGTATCAGAAAGGATATACCAATACCAGAGTTGCTCACAAAGTAGTCAGCAACAAAAACGTTTCTCTCCTTAATCTTAAATATGGAAAGGACAATGATCTTCTCCCCTCTGTTCACCTGGAGCTCACAGAGAGAAAAACTGGAGTTCAGCTGGTAAGTAAAGCATCTCACTACATGCTGGCTGGTGTCGAAGTTCCAATCTTCCTGCTGTGGCTTTTGAGAGAGCAAAGTGGCTTTGAGAGCCTGCCAACTATCAAACTGTAGGGATCATGGTGAAACCTACCCTTTTCCCTTGGTTGGTTTGCTGAAAAATCAAGTCATAATTATGGTAGATTAATAAGAGAAAGGTTTATTTCCAAATACTATACTCGTGAGGGGAACCACAGCAATGATCACCCAAAGTCTCAGTGGTGGTCAGAGACCTTTATAGATGCCTTTTGAAAGGGAGAGGGGAGAATGTGGAAAGTATTGTCCAGTGGTTGCTGTGGGGTGGGTGAAGCGTAGATGGGTGGAAACAGATTGATTTGTTGATTTTTTTTTTTTTTTTTTTTTTGAGACAGAGTCTCCACTACATCGCCCTGGGTAGAGTACTGTGCCATCACAGCTCACAGCAACCTCAAACTCTTTGAGCTTAAGTGATTCTCTTGCCTCAGCCTTCCAAGCAGCTGGGACTACAGGCACCCACCACAACACTGGCTATTTTTTGGTTGGATTTGTCATTGTTTAGCAGGCCTGGGCCAGGCTCAAACTCACTAGCCTCGGTGTATGTGGCTGGCTCTTTACTCACTGAGCTATGAGTGCCGAGGCTTGATTTGTAGATTAACCTGAGAGACAGGTATCAGTGCTTCAAATGACCCTGGGGCCAGGTCTTTTAGCATGTAATACGGAAGTCAGCACCCCCTTTTGATTCTCAGGTTACTCAAGTTTTATTTTTTATTTTTATTTTTATTTGTAGTTTTTAGCCGGGGCTGGGTTTGAACCAGCACCTTCAGTATATGGGGCTGGCACCCTACTCCTTTGAGCCACAGGTGCTGCCCACTACTCAGGTTTTATGTAGTTAGAGGAAAGCATTTTTCAATGCTTCCTGATCATGAATGACCTTTAATTCAAAATATTCTTTATAGCAATCTATAAAGAATAAAGGAATCATATCTTGTGGCAAAATTTCCTTAGCTCTTTCAGTGGGTTCATTGGGTAGTCTATGAATTAAAATGACATTAGACAGATGAACAAAGGAGAAACCATTTTAATTACATACATATGTGTAGGAATCCCATAGAAAGTATAAGACTCGAGGAAGTGTTCAGATGATGGACATTTATAAATCATTCCTACCTATAAGGAAAGAAATAGGGATTTGGGGCTTCTGGGCATGAGAAGGGAAGGGAAGGAAACTATGGCAAATAAAAGTGGCTTTGCTATGCAGATAAAAGCCTCTCAGGTGTTCTCTCTTACAGACACAGACACCTTTATGAATGTAGGTTTCCTTTACTAAAGGAGAAATTTATACTTCATTTTGTGTAGTTGAATAGGAGGTAAAGAGCTTTTCCTGTATTGGCTAGTTCTCAGTTTCTTTTAGTTCAAAATAATCAATATACCAAAGTGGCATATTTGGGGGTGACACTTTCCAAACTCCTTCATTTTTCATTGTTTTCACATTTATAATAAACCAACTTTTTCTCATTTAATCCTCAGGGTAATCCCATGGGTATATTGTTATTATAAGAAAGAGAAGAGGTTGAGTGACTGGTACACAGTTGGCCTTTGATAAGTTTTCAAAGTGTAGAAGGAATATTATGTTTCAGAAACATGTTTTCCACCTCCCACCCCTGGAAATACTTTCTAAAAAGTGATGGAAAAAAACGTAATTCCACAAAAAGAAAGAAAACAGGACAGGAGATGGCAGTAATAAAGGGTGGAAACTGGAAGGAAGGGTGGTAAATTATTTAGACGTTCAGAGCATCACTGGACGATAAACAGGGTCTGGCCAGCTGTCACTGTCACCTCCTGCAGAGACAGGGACGGGTCCACAAACTTGGTCAGAAGGCCAGCGATTCTGGAGAACTGTGAAAGTAGCCTCTCAAAGACTGTTCTGTTCTTTCATCTCCAAAATCACAGTTTTTTATATAAGGGCTCAAAGCAAAGGCCACATTAACTCTTACTTTAAACAATAATCAGCACACCACAATGGCAAGCTATGACAACCTTTCCAATTCAAAAGTTAATTTCCTAAATTAATCCTCCTAAAGCAAAGACCACATTAACTCTTATTTTTAAGTAATAATCAGAATAACTCAGTGACCTATTAGAACATTCCTGGTTCAAAAGACAATTCCCACAGCCTAAATCAATCTTCTTAAACTATTCAAGATGGGTATTTTTAGGGCGAGAGCTAGATTTACAAAGTAAGAATGGGAGACAGGAGGTGAAGGTCCTGTAAGACCTAAACCGCCCGGAGTAGCTGTGGTCAGCTGGCCCTAGCCTGACCGACTCCACCTTGTCTTCACCACGTGCTCTCTCAAGAGAACTGAAAACTGTTCCAGACTCAAGGAGTGCCCAGAAGTAGCTTTGTTTTGCAGAATCCAGAAATACTTAGTGACCTCTGATGGTGTCAGTACAGATGGGGGTAGAAATAGGATTTGGAGACATAGGTAAGCCCTCGGATCCCTTTGCTTAGGCCACGTGGCTGGGTGACAACAGTTTCCCTGTCCTAGAAGAACCAGAGACTCTCACCTTAAGGACTCTGGTGCAGAGGCTAGGATGCCGTATCACATGGAGACCAGTGTTGAGGGTCAGAAACAGATATCCCGAAATACGGCGCCTGGACACGCTGCCCCAAAGAAACCTCAAGGCCCCCTGACCTTTCTTCCTCCCACCACCGTCTTTCCCCAAACTGTCGAAGTTCCTTCATCTGCCTAAGATCCAGACCCACTAAAAAAGAGAACAGTTGTTTTTTCTTCCCATTGTAAGATGAAGAATGACACCACATCTGGACAGCCCCTTCATGGTCAAAGAGAACTATTTACAAGTTAACGTCTGTGCCCAGACCCATGCACTCCTCCTGGGAATCCTCTACTACCCCTTAACAGAATTCCTCTTCTCCTTTCCTCCCACATACTGTTTTGCTGGGATAATACATAAGCTTCTGAAATCCTTTTGGGAGTAGATAATCGTTCTTTGGTTCCTCCTAGTTATACGTGTTAAACAAATGTGTATTTCCCCAATTAATCTGCCTTTTATGAGTTGATTTTTCAGTGACTCTTCAGAGGGTGGAGGGGCTCTGTCTTGGCTCTCCCACATTTGGCATCCAGTGAAAAATCTGCAGGTGAAATGTGAAGCCTCCAGCCCCAGCCCTTCTCCCCACTTAGGTCTGTGAATGCTGCTGGTGGGCCTACTTCTCTGCCCTGGGCAGATTTGTTTCTGGGGAAATAGGTCAGACCAAGAGAAAACACTCTCAGCGACTTCCAGTCTGGATTCTCAGGAAAACAATCACTCCAGGTCATTTAGAAATAAAGACACCAGTGGGGAAGCTGCCCTGCACACAGAATCCAACCAGCTTTTCAGTGCGCGTTGGTCTCAAGTATTAGTGCCAGGGAGCATGAGGCAATTACAGTATTTCTACAACAAAAGAGAGGGGAAAACAAATGAAAAAGAAACTGAAAGAGAAGTGGAAGGGAAAAGAGAAAGGAAAACAAAGGATGCAATGAATGAAAGAAAACCTAAAAAAAAGGCCGGGTGTGGTGGCTCAGGCCTGTAGTCCTAGCACTCTGGGAGGCCAAGGTGAGGTGGCTGGATCATATCAGCTCACGAGTTTGGGACCAGCTTGAGGAAGAGTGAGAAACAAATGAAAAACTGAGGCACGAGGATTGCTTCAGCCCAAGAGATTGAGATTGCTTTTAACTATGATGCAATGTCACTCTTACAAGTGTGAAATAGTTTTATTTTCTAAAAAAAAAAGAACGAAAAAAATCCTAAAAAAAAAAAAAAAAAAAAAAAGAAAAAGAAAAAAACCAACCTCATTGATATCTTCAGCGAGATGAGAGGATGAGAGATCTTGGATCCTGGAGAACAGAATGCTATGTTTAAAAAAGAATTCTGTAAATTAAAAATAGCATAGTTGACGTTAAATATTCAGTGGAAGGTGGAAGATTAAGTGGAGGAAATCTCTCAGAAAGTGGAACAAGGAACATGGAATGGAAAAGAGACAAAATAAGAAAATGAGATTAATCTAGGAGGTCCAATATTTGACTAATGTGTTCCAGAGGCTGAACAAAGACGTTGGTTGAGAGAAAGATTAAGCAAAAGATTCCCCAGAGCAGAATGATGGTTGTCTTCAGATTATAAAGTCCACAGACTGTCGACTGGCAGATGGGGCATCTCTGGCCTAAGAGATGGAAATAGCGCCTCCTAGAGTGCTGCAAGTGAACAACTTGCACAATTTGACCTGGCAGCCCAACAAAAGCAAAAAGACCTACAGTTTTTACTAGAAATTTGACAATTCTAGAGATTAAAAAAAAAAAAAAGTCTCTGAAGACTTCAGAAAGGAAAAAGAAGTCACATACATATCATTCCCAAACTCAAGATGTGGGAAATTTACCAAAGGAAAAGTGATTGAAAGATTTGGGATGGCACCAAAAATAAGAAAATGAATGTCATCAGACTTCTTAACAGCAACATCATAACCAGAAGATCATGGAAAAATGCTTTGCAAATTTTGAGAAAAATGTTTCAATCCCATAATTTCATGTCTAGCTATGTCACTTAGTATTCTTTCTTGTAAACAACAGACTGTACATAGTTTAAGCAGATAAGAAAATTATCGTTCTCAGATTACTTAGGTTGTTCCTGGATTTTTCTGGTGACCTATAGAAGGCAGGTTTGTAAGCCACATTGCCAGGATCTACCAAAGACCACTGTGAGGGCTGTGCTGTTGAAAACATCTCTAGTCTCACACCTAGAACAGCCCCATACCTGTGGCAATGATGAAGCCTCCCAGAGCACATGTGGCTATGTCTGTCATTCATTCACAAGACATATTCTGCAAATAGCTGCTTTCTCAGTGCTTGCTTCTGAAGTCTGGGACAGGTTTGTGTCATTAGAAGAGCTTAGATTACACAGCTCCCCCTGCCATGCTCCTCCCAGCTGCAGACCACATTCTCTGTTCTTCCTGGGAAAAGTGAAAAAAACTCAAGATGCGGGAAATTTACCAAAGGAAAGGTGATTGAAAGATTTGGGATGGCATCCAAAATAATATTTTACCATACCAGATACATTATTAAGAGGGAAGATAGAATAAGCACATTTTTACATATTGAAGGCTCAATGTCAGGGCCCAGGACTGGCCAGGTCTCGGGCCTGGCTTAACTAGGTTCCGGATGTGGACTGCTAAGCTACGTTGCTCAGGAACAATTTCTCTTAGGTGCCTGAGGGCTAAGAAGACTGCTTTACTCTCTCTAACACAGAATCTATCTAGATTACTCTCTCTAACACAGATCTATCTAGTTAGAATAGATAGATCTTAGTCTTTAGTAGAGCTTGGTAATCTTCAGCAGAGAGATACCGTGCTGGCATTCTGCAGGCAGGAGAGGAGACAGAGTCAGAGTAAGCAAGTCCGTGATACAATGCGCATGCTCCCAACTGCCTTCCCCTCCAGCCTAATGAAAAGCTGATCTCGTGCCTCTCAACACCACAGGTGTAGAGACTGCCAATTCACCACTACTCTCATCTCGCGAGCTCTCCTGCTTGTTAGGTGAGCTAAATCCCTCTCCACACCCTTTTCACCAAGGTGTTCCATTATTGAGCTACACAGGTATTTCTTATAACTCTCACTCCTCTTAGCCATAGGGTATACGGGCTGCTACAGCTCAAAAACTTATTTATTCCTCTTATCTTTTCTAAGAAATCTTCTGTAGGAAGTTCTACCTACACAAGGGTGTAAACCAAGAAAAATTAAGACATGGGATCCAGGAAACACGGGATCTAAATCACGCAGGAAACAAAGGGACTTTCCCTAATGGTGCTGGAAGGAAGCTCCAGGTGTTGGTTGAGCAGCAGTTAGAGAACAGCTATAGACCAAGATGTGGAAACAACCTAAATGCCCACCAACCTAGGAACGGATTAACAAACTATGGTAGATGTACACTGTGAAATACTACTCAGCCACAAAAAGATGGAGACGTTACATCTTTTATATTAATCTGGATCAAGTTAAAACACATTCTTTTTTTTTTTTTTTGAGACAGAGTCTCACTTGGGTAGAGTGTTGCCCTGGGTAGAGTGCTGTGGTGTCACAGCTCACAGCAACCTCACTCTTAAGGTTTAAGTGATTCTCTTGCCTCAGCCTCCCAAGTAGCTGGGACTACAGGCCCCCACCACAAAGCCTGGCTATTTCTAGAGATGGGGTCTTGCTCTGGCTCAGGCTGGTCTCAAACTCATGAGTGCAGGCAGTTTACTCACCTTGGCTTTCCAGAGTGCTAGGATTATAGGCGTGAGCCACTGCACCTGGCCCCAAACACATTCTTCTTAGTAAAGTATCACAAGAATGGAAAAGCAAATATCCAACATACTCAATGCTAACGTGAAACCAGAGACGATCTAAAGCACGCCCACATAAGAGAAAAAATCAATTCAATTCAAGTTGGGGGTAGGGAGAAGGGGGGAGAGAAAAGAGGGGGACATAATGTAATGGGGACTTAATGGACATAATGTAAGGGTATATGGCACACCGCCTGGGTGCGGGATACAACTACAAGGGGGACTCTAACAAACACAAACATTGTAACCTTGTTGTTTGTACTCTTACATTAATCTGAGATGAAAAAAATAAATAACAGCTGTACAGCCTGGGACAGGAGACTGAGGGCTGTAGGCAGGTGAGTGCTATCACAGGGGAATGATGCTTCTGTTGAATAATTTCTGCCATCAGCAGCAGGAACATAGAAAACCAAACAAATAGAAGATGATCATTGTAGGTAGAACAAAAAAGTTGCACAAGAAAAGGAAATATATTCAAATACATTCAATGTGGACTGTTAGCTGTGAATGATAATTACTATATAATCTTTTTAGTGATCCTTTTGCTTCGGTCTCCCGGGTACCTGGGACTATAGGTGCCTGCCACAACCCTTGGCTAGTTTTAGAGACGGAGGTCTCACTCTTGCTCAGGCTAGTCTTGAACTCCTGAGCTCAAACAATCAATCCACCTGCCTGGGCCTCCCAGAGTGCTAGGACTACAGGTCTGAGCCATCACATCGGCTCCCAAGAATTAAATTCTTTTCTTCTGGGCAGGCACAGTGACTCAAACTTCTAATCCTAGCACTTTGAGAGGCCAGGGTGGGTGGCTTCCTCGAACTCAGGGGTTGGAGACCAGCCTGAGCAAGCTCTACTAAAAATGGAAAAATTAGCCAGGTGTGGTGGTGGGCACCTTTAGTCCCAACTTCCTGGGAGGTTGAGGCAGGAGGATTAGCTGAGTCCAGGAGTCTGAGGTTGCTGTGAACTAGTTGGATGCCACTGTACTCTAACCTGAGCAAAAGGATGAGACTGTCTCTAAATAATCAGTGAATGAATAAATAAATAAAATGGTAATAACTAGAACTTAGAGGAGAAATGGAAGAAAAAAAGAGATGAGAATGCCCAACTGGTTGTTGATGAATGCCTGGGTAATTAAGTTCCCTCAGTGGTAGTGACTGGTTAATCAGTGAGGCATCTGAGAGCTGGTGGGTGGGAAATTCGAACCGCCCCACGCAGATGTCGTAGTCAGGGTCCCAGCATACACAGCGTGGCGTATTCACAGATCAGTACAGAGGTAAGCCCTACAGTGGACCGAGGAGCAGATTTTCGTTTTCTAACACTGACTCTTTTCCAAGGTCCAGCTGCCTTCCTTCATCCTTGTAAGAATTATTTTTTTTCGTAGTTAATTCAGTTTAGTTATCATTGCTTACAAATTAAGAGTCATAATTGACATGGAAGACTATTACCTATCTGTACAGTTTATTGACTTCTCAGGCTTGCTGGGCCCCACCCCCAAACTTGGACTTTGGTCCTTGTTAGATCCTAGGCATCATCTCTTTAGTCGACACCACTGCCTGCCTCCGCCTCCTCTGCTTTGGGGCTTCAGCACGGCACCTGTCACACCTGTGTGGGAGCTGCAGGGGCTCCAGGACACTGGAAAGGAACCCAGTGGTGTAGTTCAGCGGTTCTCAACCTTCCTAGTGCCGAGGCCCTTTGTACAGTTCCTGTGGGTCGAGAACTGCTGCTGCTGTTCCTTTCACCACTTTTGGACTCCAGAAAAACACTGAAACACGGGCCATGGCTATATCCAGAGGGCCACCTGACCCCGTCTAGAAGTGTGGTAGAGGGCATCGGTGGACTTTTACTACACATGCCAACACTTAAACAGCAAACGCTTATCATTTTCTTGCAGTCTTTGTGGGTGGCTGGGCAATTCTGGCCTGGGCTGGATCATCTGGGGCTGGGTGCTTTGGAATGGGATTACAGATCTGCTGGTTGCTGTCTGCCTGGTCTATGGAGGCCTCACCCACGTGTCTAGCAGTCAGCTCACTGATACCCGGGGCGCCCGCACGTGCCTCTCATTACTTCCAGATTAGCTCGTGAACATGGCGCAGAAGGTTCCCAGCTGCAAAGGAGGGCAAGACCTGACGCAGGAGCACTTGAAGGCTCTGCGCAGTGTCACACTTGCTAATATCCCATTGGCCCAAAAGTTCACATGCCAAAGGCAGATTCAAGGAGTGGGAAAATAGACTCCACCTGTTGAAAGAAGGAACTACGAAGTCATCTTGCAACAGGGCAGGGACTCGGGAATGGGAGGAATTGTGACCATTTTTGCCGACGCTCTCCAATAGGGTGTTAATGCCTGTTGGGGTAAACTTTGGCGATTAAGAAGATGGAACAGATAGAGCCAACAGGAAGATCCTTTTTTTTCCCTCCTAGTGGTGTGTAGTAGTCCCTCCTGACCCATGGTTTCACTTTCTGCGGTTTAATTACCCGTGGTCGGCTGCGGTCTGAAAATAGGTAAGTGCAATACAATGAGATGTTTTGAAAGAGAGGGAACGATCCTATTTGCATAATTTTTAGTCTTGTTATAGTTGTGCTGTTATTATTGTTCATCTCTTACTGTGCCTCATTTACAATTAAGTTTCATCATATATACGTGTGTATAGGAAATAACGCAGTCTATATACAGTGTAGAGCCCTCTGGGGTTTCAGGCATCCTCTGGAACATACTCCTCATGGGTAAAAGGAAACTGCTGCATTCTGAGGTTCACTGGTTCTTGCTCTGCAGAAGGCCTGTGTATGTGGCCCAGCACCTGCCTTGGTAGCTTGCTTGGTTTTCCTGCCTCACTCCCCTGTTCTTTATTCTTACTGTCCTGGGACTATAAACAAAGCTTTGCATGGAGGCTTAGCCTAGGTTTCATTCCCAGTTATTCTCAGCTCAGGCCCAATCATATCATATTCTGGAGAGGATTAAAGGGGATCTAATGCTTCTGGAATATACCTCTTAAATTGTAACTATTGTTATTGTTATTACTAACAAAATTACTTCATTAAAAAACCTTCGTGAATTCAAGTAAGAATTATAGAGGCTGTATTCTCAAATCACACTGTGCTAAACTTAGATGTTAGTAAGTTTAAAGAAAACATTGTAACTTGATGGAAACAAAAAGCAAACAAAAGACAAAACCCACAAATGTTCCCAAAGAGCCATGTGGTCAATAATATTTATACAAACAAGCAGACTGTTCACAAAATAAATGAAAGGGAAAAAATGTTTTTAAATTTCCATGGCATGCAGCCAAAACTGTTAACATGATAAAGTTCCTGAACAATCTTGATTAAATAAAAAAGAGAGAGAAATAAGAGGGAGGGAGGAAAGAAGGAAAGGAAAAAGGAAAGGAAGAAAAAGAAAGAGAAAGGGGCAAATATTTTACTTAAGATAGAAGCTACCAACATAGCCGTGGTGTGCTGGAGTCTGTTCTTCATGGTTCATGTGAGCTGCTTACTAAATTTTCAGGAACTGAGCAGAGGAGGTTGTGAAACATAGCCATTATTAAAAATTACTGGATAGAAAATTAAACTATTAAAGACAAGAGCCATAAATACTATAGTAATCACTTCCTAAGTATTTTACTTCATTTTACCTTATGGATGATGTTCTTCGTGTTCATGTCTGTTATATACACATGGTGAAAATACCATGTAATGGTGTCGTATTGAACAGCTGTGTTCCCAACTCCAGGTTCACATTGGTTGCTTGAAATCAGCCATGGTAAGAATATTTACACCGTGGTATTTGGCAGTGCTACAGACCAGGGTCTCTGTCTTTTTTCCCTTCTTCCCCTCCTCTTTCTCCTTTTCTTTTTCAGACCTCTTTTTAAATATTTACCAGCACAAACAACACTGACCAGCTATAATCTTTTTTAAGGAATACAAATTTTTCAGTTTGAGTTGAGACTAAAAATGAAGTTAAATCATAAAGATGCTTTAGAAGTTCACAGGCGTTTTAGTGTTTGTTAGTGTTTTGGAATGATCTAGATCTCTGGGATGAGTTTCTTTAGTTGAGATTGTTGCTGTTAAATCAGTTCTAATTAATGTAGATGGATCTTAACACTCAGGAATGTTACTCATCTCTTACTGTGATGAGTAGATCCCCAGATGTTTCCCTGGATTGGGAAGAAGTAAGTAAATTCCAAAGGCAGAGTCTGGAGAGCAGTCCGGAACCCTAAAATTTAGAAGTGAGGGAAAATGTCTTGCTGCGGAAACATGGGCTTTTGTTAAACTTTTTTTTTTTTTTTTTTAAATAGAGCCTCAAGCTGTCACCCTAAGAAACATTTTAACTAGGCTGGTGAAAAATAGTGAATAGCAGAAGGAAATAAAACCCTCCCCCCCTCCGGGGAATTATTTTCTTTCAATTTGAAATAATTGTTATTAAAAATTCATTATAGAACTTTGTGATAGAGACTTCTTAAACTAAGCTTGATTTGAAAAATGGATTAATGCTAATTAAAAATAAAGAACTGGGGAAAAAAAACACAGTGGCTCAGGCCTATAATCCTAGCACTTTGGGAGGCTGAGGTGGAAGCATTAGTTGAGGCCAGGAGCTCAAGACCAGTCTGAGCAAGAGTGACACCCTGCCTCTACCAAAAAATAGAAAAAATTAGCCAGACACGGCTGCCCGTGCTGTTGTCTCAGTTGCTCAAGAAGCTGAAGCAAGAGGAGCACTTGAACCTGGCAGTTGGAGGTTGCAGTGAGCTATGATGATGCCACTGTGCTATAGCTCAGGCAATAGAGCGAGATGGTGTCTCAAAAATAAATAAGTAAAATCAGTCGGGCGTCATGGCTCACACCTGTAATCCCACCACCCTTGAAGGCCCAGGCAGGAGGATTGCTTGAGCGCAAGAGGTCAAGAGCAGCCTGAACAAAAGTGAGACCCCATTTCTACTAAAAATAGAGAAAATTAGCCAGTGGTGGTGGCAGGCACTTGCAGTCCCAGCTACTTGGAGGCTGAGGCAGGAGGATCCCTTGAACCCAGGAGTTTGAGGTTGCTATGAGCCAGGCTGACATCATAGCATTCTAGCCTGGGCAACAGAGTTAAATAATAAATAAATACAATCAAAATAATTATGTTAAAAATGTCAACTTGAGTAAAAATAGATTAAGCCAACATACAATCCCACTAGTGTATTCCTATTGGTGTTTTTAAATTCATGAATAGGTTCTCTTAATCTACTTTCTATACCTGATCAATTTTTCTTTAAGTTTTAGCATATTAACATTTAAACATACCATAGAGTAGATTTTAGAGGCAAAAGTTTACAACATTATGAAAGTTAACTACACCATTCTCTACGTAACTGCTTTATGCCCAAACTGTGTTATGTCCTTTGAAGAGCATTTTACAGAGTACTATTTTTATGAACTACTTAATTTGTGTCCAAATTTCTTTATGGCCTATAGAACATATAAAATATATTCCAGCCTTTTATTTCTTCACTATTTGAGGTTTCTTTCTTTTTTTTTTTTTTTTGAGTTAGCATTAGGCTTCAGATAGACCTATATTTTAAATTAAGATCTTTCCTTATGCAGTGACTATTCTTAAAAATTTTCTTGATATAATGGTAACATTTATTTTCAAGTCAGGAAATTCTTAACTTGAAATAAGCCATTTCCAAAGATATCAATGAACCCAGTCTGATATTTGAACTTTTCTTTTAATTTATTCTTGGCGGTGTTGGCTATTATGTATTTCCAGGGAAACTCAGTGGCTCTGTTGATATAATAAAACAGACTTGTGTTAATTTGCCTCAGTTGTTCTCCATATGTTTGCTGATTCTACACACTTGAGCCATTCAGATCTAGATTTAAAATATATCTGAAGGAATAAAATGATTCTTTCTAGTTATGTTATAATATTTAATCATTTGAATTTACTTTCAGTCAGTATTATAGATGGCAGGGAATTAAGAGTACTGTTTTTTTTTCCCAGTTGCCTTTGAGAGAGACTCTTTCTGACTGATACTGTCTGTGAAATTAGAGTTTCAGACTGAATGGGATATAGTAAGATTTAGGCTATTCTTTTTTTTTTTTTTTTTTTTGAGACAAAGCCTCAAGCCGTCACCCTGGATAGAGTGCTGTGGCATCACAGCTCACAGCAACCTCCAATTCCTGGGCTCAAGCGAGTCTCTTGCCTCTGCCTCCCAAGTAGCTGGAACTACAGGCGCCTGCCACAATGCCTGGCCATTTTTTGGTTGCAGCTGTCATTGTTGTTTGGTGGGCCTGGGCTGGATTTGAACCCACCAACTCAGGGGTACGTGTCTGGCACCTTAGCCTGTTGAGCCACAGGCACCGAGCTGATTTAGGCTATTCTTATAAACAATATGGGAATGAAGGAAACTCTGGTGGATCACATCCCTTTCTGGATCGTAGAAATGTATCACTGGTCTGATGAAGAGTTTCATGTGCGGGCGGCGCCTGTGGCTCAAGGAGTAGGATGCAGCCCCATATACTAGAGGGTTCAAATCTGGCCCCAGCCAAAAACTGCAAAAAAATAAAAATAAAAAAATCTACAGTGTCAAGAGTTTTGTGTGAACCATTAAGTATGATGTGAAGAGTCTCCTGGAATCCAGAGCACACTTTCATGTGCCTCACTGGTATGATAAATATTTATTAAGTAAGTAGACAGGAAATTTATTAAGTAAGTTGGTATTACTATTAAGTAAGTAGGTAAAGTATTAAGTAGATAAGGTAATCATGATCTAGGAACATAGTTTCTACTTTCAAACTAATGATATATCTTTACTTAAATTCTTTTACCTTTCTAAATGTAAAGGTTAAACAACCATCAGGGTTACTTTATTCTTGGATGTTCCCTACTAGAATTGAGGGCTTAATCTCCAGTCTATTTTTGTTTCATGGTAATTTATCCATTGGAAGCACGTTTGACATCTTGAGTATGAAGCAATATCTTCTAATGAGGATTCCCAGAATAGAATCAGCATATTAATAAACCTGCCTATCATCCACCTGCAACCCCTTAACTGTTTAATGTTTATCAACTATTCATAGATCAAGCCTGAACTGACACTTTTCTTCTTAGTCTTCTCATTTAATTGTTGACTATGCACTTTATATGCATATATAAGGTGTTGTTAGATTAGAGCTTAGCAAAATATTAAGCAATGGTTGTTAAATTCCAAAGCAGTCTCTTTTCAAAATGTCTTTCATGTAAATTTTAAAGAATCTCTAATTGATATAATTATCAATAATCAAATCTGCTAGTACCAGAACAGCTACTACTACTTGACTGATTCTATTGATGATACCAGCCAACTGGCTTGGCACCTGTGGCTCAATGGGCTAAGGCGCCAGCCACGTACACCTGAGCCGGTGGGTTCGAATCCAGCCCGGCCCGCCAAATAATAATGATGGCTGCAACCAAAAAATGGCCGGGAGTTGCGGCGGGCGCCTGTGGTCCCAGCTACTTGGGAGGCGGAGGCAGGAGACTCGCTTGAGCCCAGGAATTGGAGGTTGCTGTGAGCTGTGATGCCACAGCACTCTATCCAGGGTGACATTTTGAGGCTCTGTCTCAAAAAAAAAAAAATAAATGATACCAGCCAACTGATGATCCTTAGTACCAATGCAATGCTTCCATAGAATATATACAATTTGTCTAATATAATTGTCAGAGTTTGCCTTTTTCCTTGTCAGTAAACCAAAAAGGAAAATGTAATAGTTTCTTGCAAAAAAGCCTATAGGGGTGGAGCAGAGCAGGGGTGGAGCTTTCTTTTTTTGAATGCAACAGGAATAAAGACTGATAATCATCTTTATGTGTATCAGTTACCAATCACTTTCCACCTAGAAGAGCACAATGAGACAAATTTGTTTTGTTGCTTCATGAAGCTGGCATAGATCCTAAAATTTAAGGGTTATTCATTCAACAAATATTTATGCAAAGAGGAATTACATGAGGTTGGAGGTGGGGGCAAGATCCAGGCACTATAACTCTTGTCTCTAAAAAGATAAATAAGTAAATAATTAGCTGGTCATGGTCACGTGAGCCAGTAGTCTCAGCTACTCAAGAAGCTGAGACAAGATCACTTGAACTCAGGAGTTTGAGGCAGAAGGGAGCTCAAAGTGATTGTGCCACTGCACTTCAGCCTTGGCCAAACTCACTTATTTTTATGACATTCCTATCATGGGTTTACCATAGAACAGTATGAAGAAGTACTGCATATGTGTCTTTTGTGAACTTGTTTTTCATTTTTTTGAGGACATAAAAATACAGTTGAACCTCTGTAAGTTGACAATTCCAAGGACTGTAACAAGCTGGTCAACATATGGAGGTGGTCAACATAAAGAACTTCTATCGAGTTCATGGGGTGCATGTCCGTCTATGAAAATTAGGTCAATGTGAGGTGGTCAGTATAGGGAAGTGGTGAACTATGGAGGTTCTACTTTATATGAAGTAGTGAACAAAATCCCTTGAACACTAAGTATTACAATATGCTGGAAAGAGCACAGCCTTTGAAGTCAGACATAACTTCAAATCCTGCTTTTTGTTTACTGAATAAGTGACTTTAGGCAAATTACTAACTTTATCTCTTTTAGTTTTAGCTGACAGAAGAAAAAAGTGGAGGTAGTGGTACCTTTATTCTCCCAGTTGTCAGGATTAAATAGAAAAACCAGAACAATAGGGCGGTATGTGTAGCTCAATGGGTAGGGCGCTAGCCACATACACCAAGGCTGGTGGGTTCAAACCTGGCCCAAGCCTGCTAAAACAACAATGACAACTGCAAAAAAAGAATACCTGGGTGTTGTGGTAGGTGCCTGTAGTCCCAGCTACTTGGGCAAGAGAATCGCTTGCGCCCAGGAGTTTGAGGTTGCTGTGAGCTGTGACGCCAGGGCACTCTACTTGGGGCTACAGCTTGAGACTCTGTCTCAAAAAAAAGAAAAGAAAAACCTGAACAATAATAGATGCTTAAGGTGTGTTTTAAATTTTAATAAAGGAGTTCTGAATTATAGAGCAAGGAAAAGCTTCCTTGTGTTCGAGGAGTTAGGATAACCATTGATGAGAAAAGAGTTAGCATACTTACTTGTTCTGATTGTTCTCTGAGTGGAGGTGAATGGGACAAAGCTTAGAAGTGTTAGCTTTCGTGTTATCGAATAATCAGAGATGAGAAAAGTATAAAATGTCTAAATGGTCAAGTCCAGGCAAGTATAAAAGGCATTTGAAAAGGAAAGATGAGTGTTGGCTTTTAGTAAACTGGAAACTATGCGTCTCCGAAGGCTGATTAAAATGTGGTCAAGCTTGTGGAAGCAGCGAGTGGTAGGAAACTGGAAATGTCTATTACTTTTCTCTTATGAACTGAAATCCTCTTCCTCGGCCAGCATCCGGCCTCGTAGAGCCAGCCAAACCAGATCATCTTTCTCCTTCCCTTTGCTTGGTTCAATTTCTGCCGGACTCTGACTCCCAGCCAGTGTAACTCAAAGGGTCTCTGCTTTCAGCAGCAGGGTCTGCTCTCAAATCCCGTCGCCACATCTGGAAATCAAGGTAGAATTTTACACCTGCCACATGTGCTGGATAAAAAGCAGAAGGGCAACAATATGGCTGGAGCTCCTATTTTGTACAAAGAAGTATGTGGCGTGCTTGGTAAGATGCAGAGAACTGCAAGCTGGTGCTTAATCTCAAAGCCCCAGAGCTCTAGGAATCTCATGGAAGAGGTCATGGATATGGGAAGTGAGATTGTCCTGGCATTGACCAGGTAAATTTCATCCTTATTGGATCAGTGAGGAAAGGGGGCTGTCAAGCTGTTGATGTTAGGAATAAGTGAGGAAATACTTGTGAGCCCACGGGGAACGCTACCCTGCAAATGGTGAGCTCAATAATGCGAGCTCTTACCAACCTCAGGCTGCGTTTCCTAATTTGCCTAGAGATAAAAGTCACCTGGAATGACTTGTTACCTTTTTCTTTTTTCTTTTTGAGATGCAGTCTCACTCTGCAGCCCTGAGTAGAGTGCTGCGGTGTCACTGTAGTTCACGGCAGCCTCAGACTCCTAGGCTCAAGTGGTCCTCTTGTGTCAGCCTCCTGAGTAGCTGGGACTACAGGTGTGTGTCACCATGCCTGGCTAGTTTTTTCTATTTTTAGTAGAGACAGGGTCTTGTTCTTGCTTGAAATCCTGAACTCAAGTATACCACCCTGCCTCGGTCTCCCAAAGATTACAGGATTACAGGAGTGAGTGGCGTCTTAAATTTAAAGATTCCCAGTCATTTCCCTGAAGATTCTATTTTGATTTGGCCACAAGAGGGTGGGGAGGGCTCGGCGCCTATAGCTCAGTGGCTAGGGCACCAGCTGCATACACCAGAGGTGGCAGGTTCAAATCCAGCCCGGGCCTGCCAAAAAACAATGACAGCTACAAGCAAAAAATAGCTGGGCATTGTGGCAGGTACCTGTAGTCCCAGCTACTTGGGAGGCTGAGGCAACAGCCCTCAATTTCTGCCGGACTTCTCCCTTAAGCCTGGGATTTTGAGGTTTCTGTGAGCTGTGAGGCCATGGCACCCAGGGTGACAGCTTAAGACTCTGTCTCAAAAAAAAAAACAGAAGAAAAGAAACTTAGGGAGGTGGTCAACTATGGAGGTTCTCCTATATATAATTTTATTTTTTTCAGATGTAGGGTCTCACTATATTGTCCAGGCTGAAGTGCAGCAGCTACAGCACTGAACTACAAGCCTCAAGCAATTCTCCTGTCTCTGCCTCCTGAGCTGCTAGGACTGCAGACTTGTTCCACAGAGCCCTGCTTTGCTTATACTTTCGATTCTGAGGAGGTGGTGAGGGGAGAATATCATTCCTTCAGAGCAGATACCCACCTAGGGCCTCAGAGCCCAGCAGTGTACTAACGGTGTGTTCTTTTGTATAATTTGCACAAGTAAATAAGAGTCCAGGGCTGTTCAGAAATTTTATAAAGAACTATCTCATTTGCAGATGCCTGAGGAACAATGAGAGTAACATCTAGGTATTGCTTGACATGGTTTTAGGTTGAAAACGAAAGGGAAAGTAGAAAAATGATCTGATTAATCATTGAGTTTGGTGTTGAAAGCTCTGCTCTTTGCTAACCCAAGAGAATCAAACATATGCTATTTAAGAGAAGTCCTTCATCCCTGATTTTGTCAAGGTCCTAAAGTAATTACCTTCTAAGGTCAGATTTTTTTGCAAAAACATGCACATAACCAACCCCCAATCGTGTCACATGCGTTTATCTTAATCTTACATTCTGTGTTTTTTGGATTGTTTTAATCCAAGTGAAATGAAGCTAGAAGACAAAATGCTGTATGACTTGCCAAACACTGGGGAGTTGCCTCAGACACAAATTAATTTTGCAAATGTAACGCAAGGGGATTTAAGGATAAGCCTTTGGCATGAAGTAAAAGCAGGAAGAGGAAGATGAAAACCCAGTGGGATGAGGAAGAGAAAGCAGGGAAAGAGAGAGGAGGAAAAAGAGAAGAGAAACTATTCAAGTCATGTGGGTGACCAATGCTAGTGTTTGCAAGAATGGGTGCCCAGGAAGGCAAGCAGCACCCAGAGAGATGAGAACTTGACCCATCTGAGGCAATACCCCTGGCTACCCAGAGACCCAGGAACTCACAAATAACTCTTGTGCAAAGCTTTGCAAAAGTAACATTGACCAACTTCAATTTATCCCCAAGTGCAGTCAGGAGTCCGTGTCTCCTAATACACTTTACTCTTTAAATTAAACTTGGTGACTGTATCTTATGCTGCTTCTTAAGTTGTAGCACTCAATGCAAAGAATTTTTCCTCATTTTAAAATCATTAGGAACCTTTTCGGACAGAAGATAATAATCCAAAAACTTTAAATGCCCATCAACATATTTATCATATTTAAAAGGAAAACTTCTGCCAAAATTATCATTAAATTTGAACAGCCATGAACAAATTCTGAAATACCAAAGGGCCAAGAAACAGACTCTCCTGGTCTGTGATTTAAAAAAAAAAAAAAGTATACTTAATCTTATAGTTCCTTTATTTTTCCCAAATTATTATAGGAGAGGAAAGAGACATAAAGTTGGTCATAAAGCTTATTTCCTCTCTATCACGATTAGTGTGCTGTATTTGAAACCAACACTGGTACTTTGAGGAATCAGTACATCTAGTATATCTGAGCGGATCATTTTTTAATACTCCATTCTTTTAGATTTCAAAAAGTAATCATATAGACATTCATAGTTACTTTGTTCTTCAGTTTAAGAACAACTTATTCCAATTAAAAACAAAATTGCGATTTTAAAGATACTATTTAAATATAAAATATGTCATGTATAAAATAAAACCTGTACATATCATGCAGAAATATACTTTGTAATTCATGCTTGTTTTTCAAATTTGAGATAGGGTCTCACTTTGTCACCCTGGGTAAAATGCCGTGGCATCATCTGAGCTTACTACAAGCTCCAACTCCTGGGTTCAAATGATCCTCTTGCCTTAGCCTCCCGAGTAACTGCGACTACAGGTGCCCACTACAATGCCCAGCTATTTTTTAGGGGCAGGGGTCTGACTCTTGCTCAGGCTGGTCTTGAAACTCCTGAGCTCAAGCAATTTGCCTGCCTTGGTCTCCCAGAGTGCTAAGATTACAGGTGTGAGCCACTATGCCTGGCTAAGCTGCCCTAATTTTCATAGACCAAATATGTACCCCATGTGTGTTTCAGTACAGTAGAACTCGTTCCTAATGTTGACCACCTCCACATGTTGACTTGTTCATTATAGTCCCTTGGGTGGTCAACTTACAGAGGTCCCACTGTATATGTGTGTGCGTGTGTGTGTGTGTAGATAGATAGATAGAATATATGTGTATTGCATACATGTTTATGTGCGAAGACTTTTAATAATCACTTTCCCCATTAGATACAAGTTCACTGGGCAGGTTTTCTGTAATAACTGCCCTAACTGGCAAGGGTACATGCATTGTTTTTTTTTTAAATACCAGTGCCCACATTTTGAATTAAGAGAAAATTCTTCTAGGCATTTTGCTAACATAACATGTTCTTTTTTGTTGTAATATTTGTTTTCTGGGGAAGGTCTTGCAGAGCATTGTGGTATGTTGCTTAATAATGGTCATGGTCTGTTAAGTCCATTGTTCTCCTCTAAGAGACAACAGAAAAAAATAGCTGTCTGGTGACTATTAGGGTGCCTAGGCTTCAAAGAGGAAACTGGACCAAAGATCTCCCAGGAGAGCAATGTTTTATTTTAAAGTCAAAAAAATGGCTTTCCAGAGCAGGGATTTTGACAGGAATCCACAATCCTTAGGGGAGTCCTTGGCAGGGCGACAGGATGCTGGAAATTCTCTTACAAAAAAAAAAAAAAAAAAGGCTGCACCCTGTTTTTTGTATGTATATTGCATCAGTTACTAGAAAACTTTCTCTGACTTCCTAAAATCATTTTTTAGATATTCTTTTGCAGCAGAAGCAAAGGCTTGCTCCTCAAATTATATCAATTTTCAATTTTTAGGTGAAACTTCTATGCCATTATCCAATTTCATTTTTCAGAATTTTATTTTTTATTTTTTGAGACAGTCTTGCTTTATCACCCTCTGTAGAGTGCTTTGGTGTCATAGCTCACAGCAACCTCAAACTCTTGGGCTCAAGTGATTCTTTTGCCTCAGCCTCCCCAGTAGCTGGGACTATAGGGTGACTGCCATAATGCCCGGCTATTTTTAGAGATGGAGTCTTGCCCTTGTTAGGCTGGTCTTGAACCTATGAGCTCAGGCAATCTACCACCTCGGCCTCCCCAGTTGCTAAGATTACAGACATTTTTCAGAATTTTAAATAAAGCAGATAAATGCCCTGGACACAAGAGTGGTCCAGATGGCCCCTGAGTTACAATGATTTGATTTACGATTTGTCTACTTTACAATGCGATATGCCAAAGCGGTATGCATTAGGTAGAAATCTTACTGTTTTCAATTTTGATCTTTTCCTGGGCTCACTGTATGTCGTGTGACTCCCTCAGTACTGGGTGGGAGCAGTGAGCCACAGCCCTCAGTCAACAAGCACTCAAGACAGCAAGCAACAGATACTCTATGGTGTATGTGCTGTGTTGCCAGCATGTTTTAGATACTGTGCATTGTGTTTTCACATCCCATTGTGTCTACAAAAACACTCGTCTATGTCTCCTACCTCTGGTGAGAAGAGGAGGAGGAAGGCAGTTACTCTTGCCCAGCCTGGAGGTAGCCAACCAGTAAGGCCATTGCATGCAAATTAGGACTCTCCACCTTCTCGAAGGCTAAGAAGAGAATCAGTGATGCCGTGAAGTTGTCAGCATTGGAAATGTTTATCTCAGGTCACAGATGGTTCCAATAAAGGAAGGATAGTTTTTACAATGTGAAGGTCAGTGGTGAGGCTGACTTGCTAACACTGAAAATGCCAGGGCTTCCAAGGAAGAGCTGTGTCTTTGTCCATTTTCTGCTGCTTATAATAGAACCCCTGAAACTGGATGATTTATAATGATGGAATTTATTTTTACAGTTCTGGGGTCTATGATGTCCAAGGTGGAGGGGCTGCATCTGGTGAGGGCCTTTTTGCCAATGAGGCTTCTCTGCAGAGTCTTGAGATAGTCCAGGGGATCATGTAGCCAGGGGGCTGACTGTGCCAGCTCCAGTCCCATTCCCATGGTAACCCATCGATCCATGAGTAGATTAATTCATTTATGAGGGCAGAGCCCTCATGACCCAGTCACCTCTTGAAGGCTCCACCCTTCCACGTTGTCACATTGGCAATTAAGTTTGAACATGAGTTTTGGAGGAGACAAACATTCAAACCACACCAAGTTGCACAGGATAATGGTACATAGGAAATATTTGCCAGAACAAATATTAAATGTGAATTAAATGAGCTTGTTCTGGAAGCATATACTGAGCTTACATACATTCATCAACAGGTCAAGACAAAAAGCCAGGATTCAGGGCATTCAAAGACCATGTAACATACTGCTTTTAGGTGGAAATGTTGCAAGGTTCAAGAAAAGTCTTTCCTAATGTACCATTTGGAAACCCCTAGAGCATTCTAGAATGTGACCAAAGATACATTTCCCATTTTTTATGGCCACAATAAGAACACATGGATGATATCAGTATCGTTTGAAGACTAGTTTTTGCACTGTTTTATTCCAAAGGCAAGAGAATAGTGTGGCAAAACAACCATTCAAGAGTCTTCTGATCTTCAAGACAGTCAATGCTCCAGAGCATCCCATAATTATGATCCCATGTTTTTTAGATATTAACACCCCATACACTGGTGACCCCTGTGTCCTGATGTAAACGTTGTCTATTTGCAGCCAAACAAAACCACACTTGTTCAGCCCATGGACTGAGGAGTAATAGCTGAATTCAGTAAACATTTAAATAGGCTTTTGAAATGATGGAATCTGGCTGAATGCCTGGAGGAGTCTGGAAAGGTTGTAATATTCTAAATGCTACCTGGAATATCGCTGCAGTGTGTAAAGTCATCACACAGCAGTGGATGAATGGCATTTGGAGGAAAGCTTTGAAGATGTATGTGAACAAATTCAAAGGCTTTAACAGATTTAGCTGTTGTGGAATGGTAAGTAACAAGGTATTAATGCTTGGGAAACTGACTTAGATAATGATGAAGGGGGTATTCATGACCTTGTTGGCATTGAGGCTGAAGAGCTTGCCAGTGAGGAGCTGATCAACCTGGAGGAAGAAAGTAGTAAAAAAACTTGAGACAGAGGAAGAAGTTCTATGCAAGGCATTAAGAAAGCCCATAGCGACTGGGCCTGGAATTCTAACACAGCCTGGGAGGCCGAGGTGGGAAGATCTCTTGCGCTCAGGAGTTTGAGACCAGCCTGAATAAGAGTGAGACCCTGTCTCTACTAAAAATAGAAAAATTAGCTTGGCATTATGGTGGGTGCTTATAGCTTCAGTGACTCAGGAGGCTGAGGCAGGAGAATCGCTTGAACCCAGGAATTTGAGGTTGCCATGAACTAGGCTGATGCCCTGGCACTCAAGCCTGGGCAACAGAATGAGACTGTGTCTCCAAAAAATAAAAAATAAAAAGTCCACAGCAAGGAAACAGATGGAAGTTTATTGTGATCAGCAGTGACTTACTTATGGATGTTAGGAGAAATGGCTGTCATTATGAGAGCTTTGCAAGGGCTAACAGAATGCTGTTGCTTACGATAGAAAAATAGTGATGAGAAGAACCAAACTGTACAGTCATCAACAAGTGTCAATGCCCCAGTGCCTGGTTTTTTTTTTGTGTGTGTGTGGTTTTTTTTTTTTTTTTTGAGGCAGAGTCTCACTCTGTTGCCCAGGCTAGAGTGCTGTAATGTCATCGCTCACAGCAACCTCAAACTTTTGGGCTCAAGTGATCCTCTTGCCTCAGCCTCCTGAGTACCTGGGATTACGGCCACCTGCTATGACACTTGGCTAGTTTTTTTGTTTTTAGTAGAGATGGGGTGGGGGAGGGTCTCTCTTGCTCAGGCTGGTTTCAAATTCCACCTGCCTGGGCCTCCCATTGTAGGCGTGAGCCACCTTGGCCAGTTCCCAGTGCCTTTTACAGATGGAGCACTCCTCTTCTGAAAATCCAAAAATCTGAACCCCTGAGCACTGGCCTGATGCTGCAAGTGAGAATTTTACTCCTCCATTTAGTAATTTCACAAAAATCTCTGAGACATGTTATATAAAATAACCATCCGGTTTTGTGTATAAGGTGTATATAAAATGTAAGTGAATTTTGTGCTTAGATGTCTCATTATGTATATGTATATTTCAGAATCCAAACCTAATCTGAAATCTGATACCATTCTGGTCCCGAGCATTTAAAATAAGGGATGCTCAGCCGGTACCAACTCATCTCTGACCTCATCAGAAGGGAGATAAATTGATGATCTGTCTCTGTAGCATCCCTGTTATTTGATAAGTAATTATAGGTAAATGCTTCAAACATTCTTCAGGCCCAATGTGCTTGCAGCTGGGTATGTTCATGCTGAGCGCCCACATAACTGTTGTATTTTTCACTTTCAGTGTAGTACTTAATAAATTACATGAGATATCCAACAATTTAGTGTAAAATAGTCGTTGTGTTAAATCATTTTGTCTAGCCATAGGCTAAGCACATTTAAGGTAGGCTAGGCAAAGCTATGGTGTTGGGTAGGTTAAGTATATTAATGCATTTTTGACTTATGCTATTTTCAATTTATGATGAATTTATTGAGTTTCACCCCCATCATAAGTCTGGGAGCATCTGTACTAGAATATGACTGAGGCTTGCCCTATTTTTTTCTTATTTTTAATTTAGTGGAACCATATTGATTGCAAGAGCTTTGCAGCTCAAGCATATTTAAATGCCCTTAATTGAAAGAGAAAGATATCTACTTTGTTTGAGTAAATGTATGATAATGTGCTGGCTAAGGTTTTTGGTTTGTCAAATATAATAAAAATCATTTATAGTGATCAGAAAGAAATGCTTCAAAATAATTTTTAAATGTGAAGAGCCTTACTTTTTTTTTTGAGATTTTCTGTAATGCCTAGATTAAAAAAAAGATCATGCCATTATACACCGTTATATATGTAAAAGGAACTCTGTTTTGACATCATTAATAAATTATAATACCATTTAGTAATGTGAAGTGGCTCACATCATAATCCTAGCACTCTGGGAAGCTGAGGCAGGTAGATTGTTTGAGCTCAGGAATTCAGGACTAGCCTGAGCAAGAGCGAGACCCTGTCTCTACTGAAAGTAGAAACACTAGCTAGGTGTGGTGATGGCAGGTGCCTGTAGCCCCAGCTGCTCTGGAGGCTGAGGCAAGAGGATGGCTCAAACCCCAGAGTTTATGCCATGGAGTGCTTAACTCCACGGCACTGAACCCAGGGGGCAGAGTGAGAATATCAAAAAAAGAAAAAAAGACTTTGCTGCACACCCCAAACTGTCACACCCATGATGGATTAATAAATTGGGATATATGTACACCGTGGAATATTATGCAACCTCAAAAAAAGATGGAGACTTTACCTTTTTTATGTTTACATGGACGGAGCTGGAAATTATTCTTCTTAGCATAGTACCCCAAGAATGGAAGAAAAAGTATTCAATGTACTAAGCTGTACTATGAAACCAATATAAAATCACCCACACTTCCATATGAAAGCTATAACCCAACTACAGCCCAAGATGAAGGGCAAAGAGGAGGGGGTTGGGGGAGGATGGGCGGAGGGAGGGTAATTGGTCAGACCACACCTATGGTGCATTTTACAAGGGCATGTGTCATATCTACTAAGTATAGAGTACAAATGTCTTAACACAATAATTAAAGTACAGTGAAGGCTATGTTAACCAGTTTGTTGTAAGTATTTCAAATTGTATATAAAACCAGCACATTGTACCCCATAAATGCGTTACTGTATACAGCTATGATTTAATGAAAAAAAAAAAAAACAAACCCTGTGGGGTAGGGGAATGAGAGATCTGGGAGAGAAGAAAAGAGAGCACTTCTTGGGGGTGGCACACAATTATAAGAGGGACTTTATCTAATAAATGCAATCAGTGTAACCTAATTCTTTGTACCCTGAACTCTTCTCCACTACACTAAAATTATTTCAACCAAAATTAAATAATAAATAAAATAGAGAATTCAGTTTTGTGTTTTGGAAAATTTCAAGAGTTACAGAATTTGACAGTGAACCCTCATGGACTCATTCTTTAGCTTCAACCATCAACGAACACACGGCCCATCTCGCTTTCCCTATATCATCTACCACCTGCTCCGTCTTTCTTGAGAAGCAAGTCCCAGATGTTATTTTTCATTTTAAGATTTTAAGGGGTACAATGTCATTTATTAAAGGGAATTTTTAAATTAAAAAGATATAATTATCTGGATGAGAACTATGATCCCATGTTACTTAGATAGTAACAGTATCTCAGAATTAACAAAAACATAGTTCTAAGCATCATCTCATTTAATTCTGATGATAATCATTGAATTACCAATTGTTATTCTCATGATGAAGATGAGAAAACTGTTGAGAGAGGTTGTCATTTTTGCCAAATTATAAAACAGAGTTGGGACTGACACTCAGGCCACCCGATTCTGTTTTGCCTCTTACCTCCACACCACTGCAACTTGACATACTGATGATTGTAAATAGACTTTAGCCACATCCTTACACAGCCCTGCATAGAAAGGGACTTTAAAACCATTCCTCTACTTTGCACCCTAATCTTCTGTTCTTTTGGGGAAGTTCATTACCCTTAGATCAGCAATAGTGTTTAGTGCTATGTCAGGGACATTAGACTGTCTGGACCTGATAGAAAATTATTCTTAGTATGGACGATGCACTGGGTTTGGATTAGGTAAATGTGGGCTCAGTACAGTCTCTGTGCTGGTTATGACGCTTCCTTCTTGGTGCTGCAGACAGAATTGATCCTATGACTCATTTCTTGAATGCTACAATTATACATTTACTTTTGGGCTTAAACTTCCTGTGTTCCAAGTGGATACCAAGATGCACCAAGCCGATTATGGCCTCAAGAAAATTATAGACGGCCAGGTGTGGGGGCTCACACCTGTAATCCTAGCACTCTGGGAAGCCTAGGTGGGCAGATTGCTTGAGCTCAGGAGTTTGAGACCAGCCTGAGCAAGAGCAAGACCCAGTCTCTACTAAAAATAGAAAAAATTGGCTGGGCATGGTGGCTGGTGCTTGTAGTCCCAGCTACTCTGAAGGCTGAGGCAAAAGGTTCACTTGAGCCCAAGAGTTTGAGGTTACTGTGAGCAGTGATGCCACAGCACTCAACCCCAGGGGGACAGAGTGAGACTCTGTCTTAAAAATAAAATGAAAGAAAAGTATAGTCTAATAGTAGGGATAAATGTAAGTATATATCCCTAACATAAATAAAGTGGAAGATGCCAAGATCATATATACATACGTTTAGAAGATAGCATGAATATCCACCATTTCTTTTTCTTTGAGTCAGAGTCTCAAGTTGTCACCCTGGGTAGTGTGCTGTGGCATCACAGCTCACAGCAACCTCCAACTCTTGGGCTTAAGTGGTTCTCTTGTCTCAGTCTCCCAAGTAGCTGGGACTACAGGTGCCCGCCACAATGCTTAGCTATTTTGTGTTGTAGTTGTCATTGTCATTTGGCAGACCCAGGCTGGATTCAAATCTACCAGCTCCGGTGTATGTCGCTGGCACCCTAGCCCCTGAGCTACAGGCACTGAGACGTCTTTTTTTTTTTTCTTTAGGAGAGACGTGATCTCACTCTTACTCAGGGTTATCTCAAACTCCTGAACCCAAGTGATCCACTCACCTTGGTCTCCCAGAATGCTAGGATTATGGGTGTGAGTCACTACTCCTAGCTGAATCTCCACCGTTGCTGAATGACTTCTCTGTCAGGCAACATTCTGAGCTTGTAAGTGTGTTAGTTATTCAGTACTTCACGTAACTGTAAAGGCAAATACTATTCATCCCGGCTATAGATGATGAAGTTGAGGCTAAGGCAGAAGGTGGGTTTGAGGGATCCAGGGTATTTGTGCATTTGGCAAGTTGGATAGCCCAGGTAAATGCCATAGCAGTGGACAGCACTGAGGGAGGCAGGATCTCCAAACACCGTATGCTTGGGGCTCGGGGAATAGTGACCGGCAAGATCAAAACCATATTGGAGGCCTATACTTCGTAATGATAAAGAAAAGCCCTGAGTGCACATGTGTTGGCGTGTGTGTGCTGAATGAACGATGAAAATAAATTAGAGGGAATTACAAAGGCTTAAGTGTGGTTTCTGTGGAGTGTCTATTAGTCAATGTATCCTCTGGGCCACGTGTTTTGGAGAGATCATGACCTTAGCTTGGACAAGACTCTCTGAATTTTGCTTTTAGTGTTCACCTGTGGCTCTTTCTTTTTTCCATTCTAGAGTTGGTAGTCAGGTCTCTATTGCAAGCAATTTCCAAGTAATTGAACTATAGTTAAGTCCTTATAAACCAACTATATAATTATACCTACAAAGAATAATTAGATAGTAAGTTAAGTCTCCAATAAAGACTTTTTTTTTGAGACAGTCTCACTTTGTCACCCTTGGTAGAGTGCTATGGTGTCATAGCTCACAGCAACCTCAAACTCTTGGGCTTAAGTGTTTCTCTTGCCTCAGCCTCCCGAGTAGCTGGGACTACAGGCGCCCACCACAACTCTGGGCTATTTTTTTTTTTTTTTCAGTTGTCGTTGTTGTTTAGCAGGCTCAGCCCGGGTTCTAACCTGCCGCCCCCGGTGTGTGTGCTCAGCGTCCTGACCACTGAACTACAGGTGTTGAGCCAACAACATTTTATATTGTTTAGCCATCTCTGTTCCATCATCCAGGTTTCTCTCTCTTTTTTTTTTTTTTGAGACAAAGCCTCAAGCTATCACCCTGGATAAAGTACTGTGACATCACAGCTCACAGCAACTTCCAATTCCTGGGCTCAAGCGAGTCTCCTGCCTCCGCCTCCCAAGTAGCTGGGACTACAGGCGCCCGCCACAACGCCCGGCCATTTTTTGGTTGCAGCCGTCGTTGTTTGGCAGGCCCGGCTGGATTCGAACCCGCCAGCTCAGGTGTACGTGGCTGGTGACTTAGCCCGTTGAGCCACAGGCACTGAGCCAGGTTTCTCTTTTTTTGTTAAATTTGATTGGTAGATTTTGTGATTTAAAAATTGACAGAAGTTAAGGCAGTGAAACTCTTCTGTATGAAGATATGGTTGGATACATGTGTTATACATTTCAAAACCCATGGAAGGAACACAAGGGTGACCCTTGATGTCAGTGATGGACTTCGGATGACCAGGATGTGTCAATGTAGGTTCACCGATTGTAACCAATGGACCACTGTGGAGGGGGCTGTTGAGAGTGGAGGAGGTTGTATATGTGTGAGGGGGCAGGAGGTGTATAGGAACTGTCTGTAAAAAAATAAAAAAGTCTGCTAAAAAAATGAGTAGAAGTGGAGAACCAGCAAAAGTCCAAGTGAGGTCTTTTGTCTGGGGAATTTCATGTGAGCGTTCAGAAGCTGGGAGTAAAGAAAGGGGGTGTTTCATCACAGTGCAACCGGGGACCCGGCAGAGATTCTGTGCTTCCAGCTGTAGCAGGGGAGGCGAGAGATGCCTTGGAAATAACCCATCCTCTCGCGGTGTGAGAAGAGACAGCCCATGAGACACCACGGTGGAAGGAGCTTAGAGTCAGGACACATGCTACGGAATTCCAGAAGCGTGTAGCATCCCTATGTTCTGTGCAGTACTAAGAGGGCCGAGCCACTGTCTCTCCTTTCAAAAAGCCTTGTAGTGGCTGTCTTCTCCTAATGCATCTTGATTTTTGTGATGGAAGTTGCTCTCAGCTCATTTTTCTCCTTTACTTTGAAGCTTAAGCCATACAAAAAAGCATGCATAGTAATCTGTCAAATCTGGGGCTACCTCTATACGTCACTGCTGAGTCTCTCTCAATTTTTTGCTAGAAATTTGCAGCAGTGAAGTATTATATACTTCCCTGGCGTGTCTGTGCCTTTTGCTCTCATCTGCCTATATGATTTAAATGATCTCTACCATCACTCACTCTTCCATCCCTAAACTCATTTGTTTTTGAGGTTGCTTTTTTATCTTCCCCGTTTTCCCTGAGAACGTTCTTTTGGGTTTTAGGATGATAAGCTATCACATGAAGAAAGTCTAGAAAAATAACAGCAGCCACAACAGCATATTAAGACTCAGAAGCAAGTTTCTTCTTTTTGATTGATTTCTTCTTATCTCTGATCTCCGTTGGCCACAGACACATTTACCTTCTTTTTTTTTTTTTTTGAGACAGCGTCTCACTTTGTTATCCTTGGTAAAGTGATGTGGAGTTATAGCTCTCAACAACCTCCAGCTTTTAGGCACCAGCAACTCTCTTGCCTCAGCCTCCCATGGGTGCTGTAGTAGCTAGGACTACAGCACCCATCACAACACCTGGCTATTTTTTTGTTGTTGCAGTTGTCATTGTTGTTTAGCTGGCCCAGGCTGGGTTTGAACCTGCCAACTTCGGTGTATATGACTGGTGCTGTAACCACTGAGCTAAGGGCGCTGAGCCCAGTTTTATTTCTTACATTGCAGTTTGCCAGTCATGAAGGAATTCAGTGAATGCTTGCTTAAGAAATTAGATCTGGTCTCCCACTGCCTCAAGTTCTTTTTACTTTCACATGAGGGATATTTCACTTATTTTTTTCAATGCTCCATGAAAGGTCCATGATATGTATGTCTGAAGAGCTTGCCTTTTTATGTTGCATAGTTGTGTTTCACAATAGTGTCATTTCTAGCTGGTGCTAGAAATTTCCCTTGTCAATCCATTTGCAAACATCGCTGTTCTCTTCAAATTGAACATCTGGAATCGCTTGACACACCAGAACATATTTCTTTGGCTGTTGAAATGATTCATATTGATCTTTCAAATGTGTGTTTATAATTTAATTTTCCCATTAGTTTTACTGTTTTAAGGAAAATAGTAATAGTTATATTTTCGAAAGGTATTTCACCCATATTTTTTAGAAAATCAGAAGTTTTTCCTATGAGTACTTACTATATATTTGTGTAACGTAAATGTGTAGCTGGCTCCCTTAGTTATTTGTGGAGTAATACAGGATAAATTTTGGCTGGGCGCTGTGGTTAGCACTCTGGGAGGCCAAGGTAGGTGAATGGCTTGAGCTCAGGAGTTTGAGACCAGCCTGAGCACGAGGGAGACCCTGTCTCTAAAAATAGCCAGGCATGTGGTGGGCATCTGTAGTCTCAGTTCCTTGGAAGGTTGAGGCAAGATAATCACTTGAGCCCAAGAGTTTGATGTTGCTGTGAGCTGTCACTCTACAAAAGGTGACAAAATGAGACTCTGTCTCTATCAAACAAACAAAATTAGCCTTCCCTGCTTATAGCATCAACCTCTCTGGACTATTCTATAAAAAGTCTGGAGAATCAACCCACGAATGGATTAATAAACTGTGACATATGTATACTATGGATTATTATTCAGCCATAAGAAAGATGGAGACTTTACATCTTTTGTATTAATCTGGATCGAATTGAAACACTTTCTTCTTAGTAAAGTATCACAAGAATGGAAGGACAAAAGAATCCAATATAGTCAATACATGAAACCAATGTATAAATAACCACAAGCCTACAAGTATGATCAACTGAGGGGGAGGGGAGAGGGGAGGAGAGGGGGCAGGAAGGAGAGTGATTGGGGGATCTCACCCAACGTGCCTAATGTGAGGGTGTTCAGCATGGCCCTCTGGGTGAAGGGTTCAAGAACCTACAACTTGAATTTCACCTTAGAATTGAAATCAATGTCACCTGAACATTTGTACCCTCATATCAACCTGAAATTTAAAAAAAAGCCCGAAGAATAACTTTGTATCTTTCTAACATTAGTTTGTCTTAAAATATTTGTTAGCCAAAAGTAGCTATTCACTGTAAAAACTTCAGAAAATAGTATCCAGTGTACTCAGCCCTACTATGAAGCTAATTTTTAATTCTCATATGAAAGCTATAACCAATTATAACACAAGAATTGGGGAAGGGAGCAAGGGTGGGGGAGGATGGGTGGAGGGAGAGTAATGAGTAACTGATGGGTCCACATTTACAGTGCATCTTAGAAGGGTACAGGTGAAACCTACTAAATGCAGACTATAAATGTCTGTACACAATAACTAAGAAAATGCCATGAATGCTATGTTAACCAGTTCGATGAAAATATTTCAAACCAACACATCATACCGCATGATTGCATTTACGTATACTACCATGATTTAATAAAAAAAAGAAAGATAAAAAAAATAGCTGGGTGCTGTGGTGGGGGCCTGTAGTCCCAGGTACTTGGGAGGCTGAAGCAAGAGAATTGATTAAGCCCAAGAGTTTAAGGTTGCTGTGAGCTGTGACGCCACAGCACTCTACCAAGGGCAACATAATGAGTCGGTCCCAGCAAACAAAAAAAAAAAAAAAAAAGAAAGAAAGAAAGAAAAGATGAACCTAGGAATTATCTCCAGATTACCTAAAAGGCAAACCACGCCATTTTATTTTAGTTCTATGGACTAAGAGCAAGTTATAGATGATGTCCATTACCTGCTCATACAAACTGGTCTGATGAACTAAGAAGTAATGATATAAATTGACTCCCTTCTAGTTATAACTCTAAAATAATGCAAAAATGTTAAACATGGTAGATGCACATGACAGATTTTGCTATCAATTTAGTCCAGGGATTGGCAAACTATAGCCTGTAAGCCAAATCTGGCATGCTGCCAGTTTTTATAAATTATATATATACACATACATACATATTTTTTATAGAGACAGAGTCTTCCTTTGTCGCCCTCGGTAGAGTGCCATGGCATCACACAGCTCACAGCAACCTCCAACTCCTAGGCTTAGGCAATTCTCTTGCCTCAGCCTTCCAAGTAGCTGGGATTATAGGTGCCCGCCACAATGCCCAGCTATTTTTTGTTGTTGTTGCAGTTTGGCCAATGCCCTACCCACTGAGCCACAGGTGCTGCCCCATAAATAATATTTTATTACAACACATCCATATTCATCATTATGTCAAAGCCTGTGGAAAGGTAAAATATAATGTTTTATTATAATGCACCCATATTCATCATTATGTCAAAACCTCAACAGCAGAGCTGAGTAAATGTGTCAGAAATCAAAGATCACAAAACTGAAAATATTTACCATCTGGCCCTTTTGTTGACACCTGACTTAGACAGAAAACTTTGAATATGTAAACTTAAAAGGTTCATAATTCAAAAACACCTGAAAAATCTACAACTCTTGAAGATTAAGAATGAACACAATAGGCTTGGCGCCTGTGGCTCAATGGGCTAAGGCGCCAGCCACGTACACCTGAGATGGCAGGTTCGAATCCAGCCCGGGGCCCACCAAACAACAATGACGGCTGCAACCAAAAAGTGGCCAGGCGTTGTGGCGGGCGCCTGTAGTCCCAGCTACTTGGGAGGCTGAGGCAAGAAACTCGCTTGAGTCCAGGAATGGGAGGTTGCTGTGAGCTGTGATGCCACAGCACCCTATCCAGGGTGACAGCTTGAGGCTCTATCTCAAAAAAAAAAAAAGAATGAACACAATAATTCCTAAATGGGAGTACAGGGACCAGCCTGAGTAACACAGACTCTATGCAGAATCTTTATTAATCTCTACACAGTAATAATGAATCTATGTATACTCACATTTGCCCACATCTGCAAAGTAGAAGGGTCAATTTTATACAACTGATTAAAATTACAGTACACAATGGCATCTTCTGGCAACCCGTACTGAGAACGAGTAGTTACGATAATGGTGCGGGGAACCTCCTCTCCAGTTGCAGCCTTATTGTTGATCTAGAACAAGAAAAAGAATGTGATTATATTTATTTAAAGTCAAGACAGTCGACTTTTTAAGAGCCAAGGTCTCACTCTTGTCAGCCAGGATGAAGTGCAATGGCACAATCATTAGCTCACTGCAGCCTTGAACTCCCAGGCTCAAAGGAAGTGATGATCCTCCTGCCTCAATGTCCTGCATAGCTAGAACTACAGGTATGCACCACCACACCTGGCTATTTTTAAAAGTTTTTTTTATATATATGTATTGAAGCCATCTATGACAAACCCATAGCTAACATTATATGGAATGGAGTAAAACTGAAACCTTTTTCACTTAGAACTAGAACCACACAAGGTTATCCTCTGTCCCCACTACTATTCAACAGTGCTGGAAGTTCTAGCCAACACAATCAGGCAAGAGGAGGAAATAAAGGGCATCCAAATGGGGACAGGGGTCATATTCTCGCTCTTTGCTGATGATATGATCTTATACTTAGAGAATCTCAAAGACTCAACCACAAGACTCCTGGAAGTGATCAAAAAACACAGCAATGTCAGAACGATAAAGGGTACTGCCTGCAGAATTTGTGGCTTTGGCGAGGTGGTTGAGATTAGAATCATGGCAGTTCCAGAAAGTGATGCCCAATTCCAGTTGACTGGTATTAAAAATATTTCAACTCTTATACTCTCACAGGTAGAATGAATTCTGTACTGGCCACACATGGAAGCATTGCTTTAATAATCTTATGCTTCAAGTTAACATCTTAAAAACTCCAGATGGCTCGGTGCCTACAGCTTAGCAGCTAAGGGCACCAGCCACACACATCAGAGCTGGTGGGTTCAAATCCAGCCCAGGCCTGCCAAACAACAATGACAACTACAACAAGAAAGTAGCCAGGTGTTGTAGTGGGTACCTGTAGTCCCAGTTACTTGGGAGGCTGAGGCAAGAGAATCACTTAAGCCCAAGAGTTGGAGGTTGCTGTGAGCTGTGATACCACAGCACTCTACTCAGGGCAACATAGTGAGACTCTGTCTCCAAAAAAAAAAAAAAGTAAGATTAAAAAAACTCCAGCTGTGAAAGTAACATAAATGGATATAAATGGATTCTAAACTGCACTATATTTGTTAAGTTCCTATGCCTGGAGAAGCTAATGTTACCTCATCATGTGATACTCAATTTGTACAATAAATTATGAATCTGGAAAAAAAAAATAGAGCAATGTCTCAGGATATAAAATCAATACACTGGTCCACAAATCAGTAGCCTTTGTATAGGGCAATTATCAGCCAGAATGAAAAGCTAATCAAGGATACAATTTCCTTCACAGTAGCTTCAAGAAAATGAAATACCTCGAAATGTACCTAACAAAAGAGGTAAAGGACCTCTACAATGAAAATTATGAAATTCTAAGAAAAGAAGTAGCAGAAGATATTAACAAATGGAAGAACTGACTTGGTGCCTGTGGCTCAATGGGCTCAGGTGCCAGCCACGTACACCTGAACTGGCGGGTTGGAATCCAGCCCGGGCCCACCAAACAACAATGGCGGCTGCAACCAAAAAAATGGCCGGGCGTTGTGGCAGGCACCTGTAGTCCCAGCTACTTGGGAGGCGAAGGCAAGAGATTCGCTTGAGCCCAGGAATTGGAGGTTGCTGTGAGCTGTGATGCCACAGCACTCTATCCAGGGTGACAGCTTGAGGCTCTGTCTCAAAAAAAAAAAAAAACAAATGGAAGAACCTATCATGCTCATGGCTGGGAAGAATCTACATTGTGAAAATGCCAATACTACCCAAAGCTGGCTCGGCACCTGTGGCTCAAGCGCCAGCCACATGCACCTAAGCTGGCGGGTTTGAATCCAGCCCGGGCCCGCCAAACAACAATGATGGCTGCCACCAAAAAATAGCCAGGCGTGGCGGCACCTGTAGTCCCAGCTACTTGGGAGGCAGAGGCAGGAGAATCCCTTGAGCCCAAGAGTTGGAGGTTGCTGTGAGCTACGATGCCACAGCACTCTACCCAGGGCAACAACTTGAGGCTCTGTCTCAAAAAAAAAAAAAAAAATACTACCCAAAGCAATCTAAAGATTCAATGCAATCCCCGTTAAAATACCATCATCATAGTTTCAAGATTTGGAAAAAATATTTCTTTGTTTTGTATGGAACCAGCAGAAACCCCATATAGCCAAGGCAATTCTCAGTAATAAAAACAAAGCCAGAGATATCACCATACCAGACACTTGGCTATACTACAAGGCCATAGTGATCAAAATAGCATGGTATTGGTACAAAAATAGACGTTGACATTTAGAACCGAACAGAAAACCATGAGATGAAACTAACCTCTTATAGTCACCTGATCACTGATAAACCAAACAAGAACATACACCAGAGAAAATAATCTTTATTCAATAAATGGTGCTAGGAGAACTGGATAATCACATGTAAAAGACTGAAACTGAACCCAAACCTCTCACCACTTAGAAAAATTGATTCAAAATTGGTAAAAGATTTAAATCTAAAGCATGAAACAATAAAAATCTTCAAAGAAAGTGTGGAGAAAACACTTGAAGATATTGGCCTGGGTAAAGATTTTAATTAGACTTCTGTGGCAATTGCAACAACAATAAAAATAAACAAGTGGGACTTAATTAAACTGAAAAGCTTCTGTACAGCTAAGGAAACAACAACCAAAGCCAATAGGCAACCTTCAAAATGGGAAAACATATTTGCATATTATGAATCAGACAAAAGCTTAATAACTATGATCTATAGAGAATTCAAATTAATCCCATATTATCACTGGGTAAGAGACATGAATAGAACCTTCTCTAAAGAAGACAGACAAGGCTTGGTGCCTGTAGCACAGTGGTTCCAGGGCCAGCTAACAAAAACTGCAACCAAAAAAATAGCCAGGCGTTGTGGCAGGCGCCTGTAGTCCCAGCTACTTGGGAGGCTGAGGCAAGAGAATCACTTAAGCCCAAAGACTCTGAGGTTGCTATGAACTGTGATGCAATGGCACTGAGGGAGACATAGTGAGACTCTGTCTCAAAAAAGAAAAAAAAAAAAAGGGCGACACCTGTGCCTCAGTGGGTAGGGCGCCAACCCCATATACGAAGGCTGGTAGGTAAACCCAGCCCCGGCCAAGCTGCAACAAAAAAAATAGCTGGGCATTGTGGCAGGTGCCTGTAGTCCCAGCTACTCGGGAGGCTGAGGCAAGAGAATCACCTAAGCCCAGGAGTTGGAGGTTGCTGTGAGCTGTGTGACACCACAGCACTCTACCGAGGGTGACAAAATGAAACTCTGCCTCTACCAAAAAAAAAAAAAAAAAAAAGATGAATGGCTAACATATGAAAAATCCTCATCGTCCCTGATATTCAGAGAAATGCAAATCAAAACTACCCTGAGATACCACCTAACCTCAGTGAGAATGGCCCACACCACAAAGCCTCAAAGCTGCAGATGCTGGAGTGAATGTGGAGAGAAAGGAACACACTGCTGGTGAGACTACAAACTAACACAACCTTTTTGGAAGGAAGTATGGAGAATCTGCAAAGAACTCAAATTAGATCTCCCATTTGATCCTGCAATCCCATTACTAGGCATCTACCCAGAAGAAAAAAAAAAATCTTTTATCATAGGGACATTTGCACTAGACTGTTTATCGAAGCTCAATTTACAATCCCCAAAATATGGAAAACAGCCTAAATACCTACCAACCCAGGAATGGATTAACTATGTATGTGTATACCATGGGCTACCATTCAGCCACTAAAAATGACAGACTTTACATCTTTTGTATTAACCTGGATGGAGGTAGAATACATTCTTCTTAGTAAACCATCACAAGAATGGAAAAGCAAGAATCCAATGCACTCAATTCTAATATGAAGGCAGTAGATGAGCTAATACAGGGGAGGGGATACGAGAATGAGCAAGTGGGGAGAGGAGAGGAGGGAGAGGGATGGGGTCAAGGTGAATGGCACACCTCTTGGGGATGGGACACATAAGAACTTTTGGCAAACAGTGCAACACGCTGTGCTGACTCCATGGAGCCTGAGTTGAGAGCTGCTCGCTGCTTCTCCATAGACAAGATGGTGAAGGACCTGAACCTCATGAAAAATCAGGGTATGAAGCACCTGTTCCTATACCTCCAAAGAGAACAGTTAAAAGTAATATACTGCCAGGCAAGGTGGCTCACGGCTGTAATTCAAGCACTTGGGAGGCCAAGGCAGGTGGATTAACTGAGCTCGCAGGTTCGAGACCAGCCTGAGCCAGAGTGAGACCTCATCTCTAGGAACAGCGAGGTGTTGTGGTGGGCATCTGTAGTCCCAGCTACTCGGGAGGCTGAGGCAAGAGAATTGCTTAAGCCCAGGAGTTTGAAGTTGCTGTGAGCTATGACGCCATGGCACTCTAACCTGGGTGACAAAGTGAAACTCGGTCTCAAAAAAAATAAAAATTAAAAAATAGAAGGAGGCAGCACCTGTGGCTCATCAAGTAGGGCGCCGGCCCCATATACCAAAAGAGGTGGGTTCAAACCCGGCCTCGGCCGAACTGCAAACACAGAAAAATAGCTGGGCGTTGTGGTGGGCGCCTGTAGTCACAGCTACTCAGTAGGCTGAGGCAAGAGAATTGCCTAAGCCCAGGAGTTGGAGGTTGCTGTGAGCTGTGTGACACCACAGCACTCTACCGAAGGTGATAAAGTGAGACTCTGTCTCTACAAATAAATAAATAAAATAAATTAAAAAAAAAAGATTATCCATGCAAATAGTTGAATTTTCTTAGAAAGGAATCACATAGGAGGCTATGCACTTACTTCATTGACGCTACTTTGTGTTAATACCTTGGGAAGTCTTTAGGTTGCCTTCAGAATCTGTTATTTTATTTTGTGTGCTAGCTTCCTTCATTGTTATTCAGTTTTTGATGGTTGTGCTTTATTTTTACAGACATTGGATTTTCTGAGTAATGTCTGATAAGCCAGGTTTTGTTAGTTTTGTAATGAAAAAAGTAAAAATTAAAAAGTAGAAGAATTTTCAATTGATTCTTATAGTAGATTTAAAGAGGAAGTTCAAAGCTATTTTGAACAATTATAGCCTTGTGATCTTGTACTTTAACTGGAGCAACATCTATTTGATATATAGGTTCTGTGTGCTGATTTATTTATTTATTTATTTATTTATTTATTTTTGTAGAGACAGAGTCTCACTTTATCGCCCTTAGGAGAGTGCTGTGGCGTCACACAGCTCACAGCAACCTCCAACTCCTGGGCTTAGGAGATTCTTTGGTGTCAGCCTCCCGAGTAGCTGGGACTATAGGCGCCTGCCACAATGCCCAGCTATTTTTCTGTTTTGCAGTCCGGCCGAGGCTGGGTTTGAACCCGCCACCTTCGGCATATGGGGCCAGTGCCCTACTTGATGAGCCACAGGCGCCGCCCTACTGTATGCTGATTTAAAATAAATATACATTATTCTTAGATGTAGAAGAATATTTAAACATTCAGATATTGACAGACTTACAATATGGGTGTATTGGAAAGCTGAAGCTAGCAATTCAGATACAAAAGAAAGTTTTCTTGAACATCTAACACTTCCAGTCCTTGGGTTGTTTTGAGCTAATGAATATATCTGAAGAACAGAAGAGACTAAACCAGAATAACATAATTATTATAAACAGTATTATAAATAAGTAATTTCTGAATATCATATATTTGATCTTCATAATAATTCTTGAAGATACTTGCTCTTTTCTCTTTATAAATGAGGAAACTGAGGTATAGAGAGTTGAAGAATTATGTACTCAATTGCATAGTTGTAAGTGGGAGAACCTTCCATGCTTCACACTTTTTAACTGCCCTAAATTTCTCAGACCATGCCTACTGCTGCTCGCACCATACTTTGGCCAGCTGAAGCATGTTCTGTTATTTGTATAGCGAAACCTTTTGTCTAGTTACAATACCATTAGATTAATCATAAAATTCATTATTGTGCTCTAATGGTAAGATTTTAAAATGTGGTATATTGGAGCTCTTCTCCTGCAGACTATTTGCCCTGAATCAAAAGACATGATTAATTTGGCTGTCCTCATTTATAATCCAAATTGCATTGTCAAATTATGACACACCGAGCTTGTTTCTGTTTTAGAGCACCTGTATATGTTGTGTCCTCTGCATCAAATATTCTTCCTTTCAGTCTTTCAGTGTCTGGCTCCTGTGAGTCAGGTATCAGCTTAAATGTCAACTCCCCAGAGAAGTCTTCATAGGAGACTTTAGAAAAATTATTTTCATAGGCATCCATTAAGTAGTATTTTAATACATTTGATGGTAAGACTTTATAAAATTGTTCAAAAAAAGAATGAGCCCAGAATGGCATCTGCACTGATATTTTGAAATATTGGTGTCTTTATTATCAGGCACAGTCCTAAAAACCTTATCTTTTTCAATCTGGATAAGAATGTAATAAATAACATGTTTAATTTTCTGAAAGTCTAACCAAACATTTGAGAAGAAGAGAAATAACTCCATGAGCCAGGTACATGCAGGTATTAGACATAATAGGTACTACTCACAGAATATCATAAGTGACTTACCAAACATTCTGTAGGTCCTTTTTTTGCTGCATAAACAGAATTCAAACCTAGCTGTGTCTGATTCCAAAGCTAGTGCTTTTTCTGCATTCAATGCTACTTCATAACTCCAGTATATAAAAGGCCAGGTGAATCATCTTAAATTATTGGAAGCTAGCAAGGGATAAATAATAAATGAATAAATAAAATCGCATCAAATGATTGCTCTTTGATCACTAAATATAGTTAAGATGTTGACATTATTCCTAGCATATGCCTAGTCGCTTGAAAATGCTGGATCACATTTAGTAAATCTGGATTCAGCCACCCTATTTAACAGGTGGAGAATGTTATTTGTCACAGAAATGTCATTTTCAAATTCCTAAAAGAACACAATGAATATTAATATAATTATTTTTAAAATATTTCATAGTGAACAATGTTTCATAGTTAGCAATTGTACTGCTGTAAATTAAAAAGTACTCTTGTATTTCCACAATAGGTCTTGAGGGAAATATAAAATACAAATCTGATTGCTCTGAAAATGATTTATAGATGACCACCTCATATTTTATATTATTGGTTGTGATATTTAATACCTCTGTATACATATAATCTATATTTAAGTAAATAGTACACTTGATTTATTTAGTACTAAAAGGTATAGTTAGTATGGGGTTTATTTTTCAGATTTCATTTTCAGATGCTTATAACTTATTTCTCTTATAAAAAGTAGGAAATCTTTATTTAACATTTATAAAGTGTTATGAGAAGGTGTGGTATTTATGTATGTATGTTTTTTATATATGTAAAAAATTATGAGTAAAACATATCTCTATGCATAATATCCATTTTTAATTTAATTACTATGAGTTAGATTGTTTTTTTCAACTTAGAAAAATATATTCTGAATGAGTAAGCAGTTTCAGATTTTGTTCAGTTTTGCCATTGTTAAATGTTAATTGGGATCTCTAAGCTATAAAACTACCTTAAACTATCTTATGTGTGGAAGAAGGGAAGTTGAGATACCCTTTTCTTCTTGAAAGAGAATATAGAAAAAGTAATTGAAATGCTTTTAGGAATTAAAAGAGCAACGTTATTAATTTTTAATTACCCAAGGACAAATCAGTTGTCCTTGTACGTGTATAATCAGTTTAACATTTACACTTTGCCGTTTTTCTTCTTTCTTTGATATGCTTTTGATGTTTTAAAAGCAAATTATTAAAGCGCAGAGAAGGAAAACAAAATGATACAGACAGACTATAAACGTTTATCCTGGTAATTTGTTAGACATTCTGGAAAAAATGTTGGGAGGTAAGTTGCTAAAATGACAAAGCTGTACAATTATACAATATTGTCTTTCCTTTCGTTAAAGTACTGGTTCTGAACTGGGGGGTGAATTGACTCTTGATAATGTTTAGAGATATTTTTCTTTTTCTTTTTCTTTTCTTTTCTTTCTTTTCTTTTTTTTTTTTTTTTTTTTGCAGCTTTTGGCTGGGGCTAGGTTTGAACCTGCCACCTCCGGCAGATGGGGCTGGTGCCCTACTCCTTTGAGCCACAGGTACCATCCTGAGATATTTTTCACTATCCAGCTCCAAGGAGATCAGGGTATTGCTACTAGTATCTACTAGGTAGAGACAGGGATTTGCTGCCTACGGTGCACAAGACAACTCTCAACAACAGAAGATCCTCCAGTCCAAAATATCAATAATGTAAAGGTGAAAAACTATGCCTTAGAAAGTGATACACATCTCTCATTTCATAAATAATAGAAATACAGAGATCACTTAAGACCATATAATCACTGGGTGAAATAGTCAAAATTTGAATGTTGTTCTCCTGACAGCACACCATTGTGCTTTCCTTAGTTCACTCATTGTTCTTAGAATCAAAACCTCAGTTATCTTTGGGAGTATCATGGCAGAAAGCAAAAAAAGGAGACAGAGAATCATCAAAGTGAGTGCTGTGTCCCAATTTTGATTGTGTGCCTTTTAATTGTACTGTAATTGCATTTGTATTTTCTTTGTTCAGTTATCTTAATACAATATCTAGAAATATCCTTTGTTTTAGAATTATAGCTTCATTAAATATTTAATCAATATGTATTATTACTGTTCATTCAGTTTACAGCATCTCGTGGAGCATACCATGGGAATATAAGAGTATCAAGGCAAAATTCAAGCTTTCAAGAAAACTACAATATAAAAAGAAAAAAGCTTTGAAATATGAGGAAAACTATTAAAAGTGTAACTTGATTAACTTAGATGGAGTTGAAGAACATTCTACTTAGTAAAGTATCACAAGAATAGAAAAGCAAGTTTCCAGTGTACTCAATACTAATATGAAACCATTATACAGACAAATACCCACAGAAGAGAAAAACCCAATTAATATCAAATGGGGGACTCAAAGAGAAGGAGAGCGGGATCGGTGCACTCTCACCTAACAGGCACAATGTAAAGGTGTACAGCATACCTCCTGGGTGAGGGGCACACCTACAACTTGGACTCTACCTAGCAAATGCAAAACAATGTAACCTAATCGTCTGTACCCTCATATTAATCTGAAATTAAAAAAAAAAAAAAAGTAAAAATCTAAGTTGAACAGGAATAGAAACAATCTGGCATCTAAAATTGATTACAGGAAACTACCTGAAAGTCTGAGAGAAGGGCATATTTCAGTACATGACAATGTTTATTACTAAAAGAAATATTATGTACTCATTATAAATTATATTTGTGAAGAATCTGTAATAGTAAAAGTATAAGTTTATATTAAGCAAAAAAATATGTAGGATACAAAGTTATGCAGCTTCATTGTACTAAACAAGTATCAGTCTATTCATTTGCATAACAGTTACCCAATGCCTCCTGTGTTTTAAGCACTTTTCTAGATTCTAGAAATAAGGCATTTAGCAAGAGAGGCATAAACTTTTCCTTACGATGCTTATACCTGGCTTGGTGCCTGTGGCTCAACGAGCTAAGGCGCCAGCCACGTATACCTGACCTGGCAGGTTCAAATCCAGCCCTGGCCCGTCAAACAACAATGGTAGCTGCAACCAAAAAATGGCCGGGCATTGTGGCGGGCGCCTGTAGTCCCAGCTACTTGGGAGGCAGCGGCAGGAGACTCGCTTGAGCCCAGGACTTGGAGGTTGCTGTGAGCTGTGATGCCACAGCACTCTATCCAGGGTGACAGCTTGAGGCTCTGTCTCAAAAAAAAAAAGATGCTTATACCCTCTATCAGAGAAGATAGATAAGCAATAACAAATTGTAAAGTTAATAAAGGAATCTTGTGAGAGTGGAAAGCTGAAGCCCTGTATTGTTAATACTAAGGGAAGGCTCTGATAACATGTAATAACCAGTCAGCCCAGAAATCTTCAGAGTTCATTGCAGAAAGAATTTGTTTTTCACTCAGGTGATTTCCGGTTTGTGTTAGGTGGCCCAACCAACTTCTTAGGTTGCCACATTAGGGGAAGGGAGACCACCCATGGGATGGTCTTAAGGACTGGGTCAAGTGGTTTATAATCTCTTTCACCTACATTGACAAGCAATGAGCTTCATTCCCTCAATCTAACTGGAAGGCAGGCAGGGAAATGTTGAGGAACTACCTTTGACTATTTGATGAATAAATACCAACTCTGCCACTGGTATTTATGACAGATTAAACAATTCAGGAAAATCTCCCCCTGAAGGTACGTAATATAGCATTTAAATTGAGACCTGAAAAATAAGATGTAGTTAGCTAGATCAGGAAGGAAAATGAAAGATTATTTTGAGTAAAACTGATTTTATTCCAGTGCTTCAGCTATCAAGTTCTCAAACTTGCTTGTGTAGAGATATTTTATTTTAGTTATCTAATGCTGCATAACAAACTACCCAAAATTAGTGGAATATAACAGCCATTTAATATACATGCAGATTCTGGGTCAGGAATACAGATGGGGACCAGCAGGGATGGCTTGTCTCAGTTCTATAATGTTTGGATTCCCAATTTGAGAACTGGAAGGCTATGGAGGGCTGCAATCATCTGTAACATTGTTGATTTGCGGGTCTGGCAGTTGATTCTGGCTATTGGCAGGGAAGCTCAATTCTCCTAGGGGCTAATTGATACAGTCTCTCTTCACATTCTCACACTCCTCATGTGTATGCTCACATGCATGCATATAGGTATATACATATATGCAAATATACTCAACAATTTCTGGGCTTCCTCACAGCACGGTGACCAAGTCTCAAGAGCAAGTATTTCAAGAGAAAAAAAACAACTAGGTGGAAGCTTTATCCCTTTTATGATCTAGCCGTGGTTATTACACACCATCATCTTGTCATACTCTTGCTTAGAGCAGTCACAGCCCTTGCTCATATTCAAGGAAAGAGACCGTAGAACCAACCTCAGTGGGGAATGTCAGTTACATTGTTACAAGAGAATGTGGGAAAGGATCCATTGATTGATTGGTGTCTTTGTAAAGTACAATCTTGCTCACTCCTCACTTAAGAATGTTCACAAATAAAAACAAATCCATATTCTACTCAATGGATGAGTCACTAATTGTCATTGTTAGTCTAGTTCACCTGTTATTTATCTATAATGTCCTTGACCTTCCTTTTTAGGTATATATGTATTGTAAATTTTAGTAGTCCCATCCTGTGTTCATATGTATAAAAGCAAAAAGAAGGCTAAGGAAAAATCCTATGATTCCATTAGAAATCAACAAAGATTTTTAAGTGGACTTAAATGAACAGTCTTTCAGAATCTGTAGTAATTTTAAGTTAAGTAAAAAAAATTCAGTACTACTTTTTAACCTTTCCAAGCCTGCTACCTAGTAGGACAGCTTTTTTTTTTTCTTTCCTTTTTCTTTCTTTGTTTTTTTGAGAGAGAGTCTCATTCTTTTGCCCAAATTAACATGTCATGGCACCAGCCTAGCTCACAGAAAGTAAGCTCTGAGCTCAAGTAATCCTTCCACTTCTGCCCCCCAGAGTGCTGGAATTAGAGATGTGAACCACTGCACCCAGCAGTTTTCTTTTTTAAACTTTATACTATTACACCATTCTGTCCGCTAGCCTCAGCTATAATATAGACAGAATGTTAAACCAGAGAAGTTATTGTGTTCTCTCTGTAAAAAATAAGTGCTAAAGTTAAAAACACAATATATTACACTTTTTTTCCTTTGGTCCTGATGTTCCATGTATAGAGTTATTTAATATATATGTTTTGTTTGGGATGTGTGTGTGTGTATGCTCACATGCATGCACATAGGTATATGCATACATGCAAATATGCTCAACAATTTCTATATACATATATACATACTTAGCCATAAATTTGAAATGAATCCTTTTCTTGTTTCATTTGCATATTTTAATCCATCTACTGACTAATCTGATTTTTGGTTTTTTGAGAGACAAGGTCTCACTCTGTTGCCCAAAGGAGAGTGCAATGGTGTGATCATAGTTCACTGTAACTTCAAACTCCTAGGCTCAAGCAATCCTTCTTAGCTACCTAAGAAGCTGGGGCTACCGACATGTGGCGCCACGCCTGGCTGATTTTTGCTTTTTGTGACATGGGGTCTTGCTGTATTGGCAGGGGGATCTCAAATTTCTGGCCTCAACTATTTCTCCTGCCTTAGCCTCTCAAAAAGCTGGAATTATAGGCATGAGACACTGCACTAGCTTGACAACTCTGATTTAAAATGAACACCTGAATTAAATTGGAAAGAAACTCTGTCAAACTTCTGGCCTCAAGCAAACCTCCTGCCTCAACCTCCCCAAAATGCTAGGATTAAAGTGTGAACCAACACTCTGGCTCTAATACATTTTATCTTCCACTTCTACTTCAAAAATATTGTAGGAACAGGGTTGAACTGGGGTAAAAGTTAAAACAGGATATTGCTTTTGCTTACTTTTGGCTGAATCTCAGAGTTGCAGATCTGAAAAATGTCTTCCAGTACTTTGATCAAAACCTGGGTTTAGACTCAGCACTTACAGCTCAGCGACTAAGGCGCTAGCCACATACACCAGAGCTGTTGGGTTCGAACCCAGCCCAGGCCTGCCAAACAACAATGACAACTATAACCAAAAAATAGCTGGGCATTGTGGTGGGCTCCTGTAATCCCAGCTGCTAGGGAGGCTGAGGCAAGAGAATCAGTTAAGCCCGAGAGTTGGAGGTTGCTGTGAGCTGTGACACCATGGCACTCTACCCAGGGGCAACATAGTGAGACTCTTGTCTCAAAAAACAAAAACAAATCTGGGTTTAGATGTTAGGATTATATCCACTATTTTTGCCAGGTGCTTTACAATTGTTGCCTAATTTAATTCTCACTTTTCATAGATGTATGTGCTAATCTGATTTAAAGAGAGAAAGCTAAAGTTGAAAGAAATGAAGTATAATAGTTTTATATTACACAATAGTGACATAGTGGTGATAGTAGAATTCTAGGTCATATCTGCCTAATTCAAAATACTTTCTTCTTTCATTGGTATCAGTATCTATAGGTTTTCTGTAATATTTCTCCATTATTTTGATTTAAGCTTTATACAAGTCAAAATTAAATTTCTTTTTTTACTTACCCATATATAATGTGTATACATTGTATCTATGTATATAATATGGGTTATTTGTAGGAGCAGTTGGAAACTTATGAGAGCAGAACATTTGCTCACAATTTGTTCAGATCAAATATTATGTGATTTTTTTTAGCTCTTTGTTATGAGCAAAAGAGTATACAAAAGAAACTATGAAAAGCATTAATTTATTGTATGTTGTACAGACCAGAACATTCCAACTAAGCAGAAGAAGGTAGATGGAAAGATTTAATCAGAATATATTAAGTTGCCTGTATGAACATATAACTAATTCTGTAATAAATCAGACTGTTGCCTTAGAATAAATTCCTCATATATCCACGTAAGCAACATGAAGAAAATTAAATGAACATTATTCACTTGCATTATGTTTTTCTTTATTGTATCAAAGCCAAACATAACTCCAACTGCGTTGCTACTTACTGCTTGATCTTTCTATTATTTTGCTTTCCGTCAGTGGCTTTTTTCTTTAGGGTAACATATATCTCTAGCAGTGGGGTTGCATTTCTTATAGAGATCGAAATTAGAGTAATTGAAAATGTTGCAGCTTTAAAAGTATTTTAATATTTAATGTTTTGTCTCATGAGTAACTACTTCTAGCACCCTAGAAAACTTAAGGTAAAAGAAATAGTATAGGAAACTCTCCCAGAAGCCAATCACTAATATAGAGGAAGAGCCAGGACAGTGGCCTTAGTTTAGGGAACCTTTTCAAGAAGCCACGCAACCTACTGATATTCTCATATCAGTAAGGTGGCAAATCCAGGTAGTACCTGGAACTATAGTTTTGGAAACAGACTCAGAATTCAGTAGAGTGCACCTTTTTAGTTCTGGACCATAGATATACTTACCTTTTCCATCCCATCATAAATCCCCTGGCTTCTTATGATTTCTAGTTATGTCAGTATATGGGAAACTGAAACAAGATGGGCATGATTTTTTTTACAATTTCATTGTATTTTAGTCAAACATGAATCTCTGAAGTTTTCTATCAAACTAAATAAAGTTATTTGTACCAGAGTTAGGATAATAATTTGAAAACATTAAGTAATTTATATCAATAAAGCTCATTATTGAGTAGTAAATTTAAAATATTCCTCAAGAATAATTTTTATAGCGATCCAGTATAGCATATGTGTGTAGTAAGGATGTAGGAGTATGGGGAGATTTGGCAGCAGTAACCTGAGTTACCTACTCCGAAAAAGGTCTTATTCTTCCCTTTCCTTTTCTTCTTTAATATGGAGCTTAAAAGTCATCCCTTCCAGGGACATTCTTTAATCCCTTCATTTGGGGTTAAGTATATATCCCTTATAAATACTGGTAGTGTCCTGTGCTTTCTTCTGTCATGGTACTTCTGTTTTTGATCGACTTTGCACAGTGCCAGTTATTTGAAAATTGTTGATTCTTGCCTTTATTGGCCTAGTGAATAATCAAGTTTTGGATATGTCCAATTTTGGAGCTGTTCTTGAAAAAATAAGTTATATATATGTCCATCATATAAGGGTAACTGTTCAAATCTTATTCTTATGACATCATCTTCTTGACCTGACAATTACTGAGCTATATTAAAAATCTTTCATTTATGGCTATTTGTTTAGTTCTTGTCAAATTTTGCTTTATGTATTTTAGATTATGGATTATGTTAATAGTTGCATATAATGTGGAAATTGTATATCTTCCAGGCGAATTAAATCTTTTGCCTTTTCTTTTTCTTTTTTTTTTTTTTCTTGAGATAGAGTTTCACTATGTTGTCCTCAGTGGAGTGCTGTGGTACCATAGCTCACAGCAACCTCAAACTCTTAGGTTAAACAATTCTCTTGCCTCAGCCTCCCAAGTAGCTAGGACTACAGGCACCTGCCACAATGCCAGGATATTTTTTTGTTGTTGTTGCAGTTCTCATTGTTGTTTACCAGGCCTGGGCCAGGTTTGAAACCACCTGCCTCAGTGTATGTGGCTGGCTCCCTAACCACTAAGCCATGGGCACCAAGCCTTTTTGCCTTTTTTCTAGTAATGCTTTTTGCCTTAGAGTATACTTTGACTGATATTGGAGTAGTTTTTGGTACAATGTGCCATAAATACCTTTTTCTACTTTGTACACTATAGATGTGTCTCTCAAAAAGAACATTAAAAAAAATAATCCAACCCTGACAATTTTTGCCTTTTAACCAGATTGTATAGTACATTAACTGATTTCTGTTACGCCTGTATTTGGAGTTATTTTTACTATTTTATTTTGTGTTTTTGTTTTCACACTATTTGTTTCCTTTTTTCTTCTCTGTTGACTTCTTTTTATATTATTCATTATTCCTTTTCTCATTCATTTATATTCTTGTACTAGTTTGAAATTTATGAACTCTATTTTTAGTTACCTTAGAAATGTTATGTGTACTTCTCAATTTATTTGTATACCTTAGCTATCTAATCCAATAAAACATAGAATTTAGAACAGGATATTTTGATCACCTTTTTCAACTTAGAATTTCTGCTTTAATCACTCAATTCTGTCATTTAATTATTTAAGAACTAATTATAATTATAATATTAGTGTTGCTTATATTTACCACTTTTTTCCTCATCATGTCTTTGGCATTTTAGATTCTTCATCTTTTTGTTTTCTTTTTGCCTGAAGGTATATTCTGTGAGGACATTAAAATGATAAATGTTTCTTTCTCTTGAAACAACCTTATTTTATTGTCATTCTTAGAGATTATTTTTTCTGGTTATAGAATTTTAGGTTATGAGTTAACTTCTTTTAGCGTATTGACGATATTATTTTAATGTTTTCTACCTTCTATTATTTCTTTCTGGAACTCTTATCTGTCATTCATTTGAATATAATCTGTCTGTTCTTTGAATATTTACCTTTAAGATATTTTCTTTTTCTTTTATTTTCTACTGTTTCACTATGATAAATACAATGTATATTCTTTTAATTTACTGTTGTGATTCATTGGGATTCTTGAATATTTGCATTGACGTCTGTGATCAGGAATGAAAATTTTGCAGTTCCCTCCCTCCCTCCCTTCCTTCTTTCTTTCTCTCTCTGCTAGAACTCTAATTCAAATATGTATATGTTAGATTTCTTACTATTGTTTTCCGTACTTCTTTTCATCTCAGAACTACATTTAGCATAATGAATTTCCTTTTCCTTTACAGTTCTCTAATTCTCTTTTTAGCTATATTGAAGTTACTATTTAACCTACTCAATTTTTTTTTTTTGCTTCGATTAATATACTTCACATTTTTAGAAATTGTTTTCTTCTGTTTTGGAGTTCATGTTCTTTTTCCTCAGCCTCCCAAGTAGCTGGGACTACAGGTGCCCATCACAATGCCCGGCTATTTTCTTTTTTTTTTTTTTGGCATTTTATTTTATTTATTTATTTTATTTATTTTTTTTTGAGTACTATAATATTTTTATTTTTATTTTTTTTTTAATAATTTTATTGAATCATAATTCTGTACATTGGTGCAATCATAGGGCACGATTCATTGCGGTTGTCACTGTTGTTTAGCAGGCTCAGGCCGGGCTCCAACCCAACAGCCTTGGTGCATGTTGCTGGCACTGTAACCACTGCACTATGGGCACCAAGCCAAGCCTTTTATTTCTTCAAACACTTTAAACATTTATATTGTGTATAGAGTGTAGTATGTGTAATTACAATACCTACTTTTTAAGAGGGATTTTCCCATATATTTTTGCTTGTATGATTATACATCTTTTTTTTTTTTTGAGACAGAGTCTCACTTTGTTGCCCTCTGTAGAGAGCTGTAGCACCACAGCTCAAAGCAACCTCCACATCTTGAGCTTAGGCGATTCTCTTGCCTCAGCCTCTCGAGTAGCTAGGACTACAGGTGTCCACCACAGCGCCTGGCTATTTTTTGTTGCAGTTGCCACTGCTGTTTTAGCTGACCAGGACCGAGTTCAAACCCGCCACCCTCAGTATATGGGGGCAGCGCCCTACCCACTGATCCATAGGTGCCGCCAGATGTACACATCTTTTAAGATGAATTGAAATTATTTTTTCCTTCTTCAGCTCCTCATTTTTCTTTTAAATTTACATGTGAAATATTTTGATGCCTGTGACGAAAGTAGATTCTTCAAGAAAATGTTTGCTTGTTTCTGTCAGATGCCTGAGAGCAGTCATTAGTATAATACTATTAATATAGGATTACATTAAATTCTTCACTTTAGATTTTGTGGATCAAATGAGTAGTGAGGAGTCAGACTCCAGACTTCTGTGAGGGTTAGCTTGTGATTATTAATTCTCAGATAGCATTTGTTATCCCTAGCCACCCAAAGCCAAGTTCTGATAGGCAATTTTCCTTTCATTTCCTATAGGAAATCCTATAGGAGAAAGGGCTGGGGTATAAAGGGTAGATAGTATGGCATAGTGCTTAACTGCATACTCTCTAAACACAGACTGTCAGAATTTGTATTGTGGCTCTAATACTAGGTGGCTCGTGCCTGTAATCCTAGTACTGTGGGAGCCCAAGACAGGTAGATTGCTTGAGCTCAGGCATTCCAGACTAGCCTTTGCAAAAGTGAGACCCCCATCTCTACTAAAAATAGAAAAAAACATAAACTAGTCGGACATTGTGGTGGGTACTTGTAGTCCCAGTTAGTTGGGAGGCTGAAGCAAGATGATTGCTCAGACCCAAGAGTTTGAGGTGGCTATGAGATATAGTGACACCATGGCACTCTACCCAGGGCAATAGTGAGACTCTGTCTCAAAAACATACAAAATAAAATAAACTTGAGAAAATTATATAACTTTTCTTGATTTCCAAGATGAGGGTTATAATGGTGCCTTTTGTATGTTTTTTCTGAAGATTAAATAAATTAATATCTTTGAAGCCCTTAAAATACAATAAGCTGGGTAAGGGTTTGCTATTATGAAGAATATCATTGCTTACACTAAATGGGTAGGTTTTGGGGTCCCAGGATTAGAGAGGGCCTGCCGTTCAGTGTCCTTTGCTAAGGAAACAAATTACTGTTCAAGTTAAGTTGATTCAGCAAATATTCTCAAGGTAAAAAATGATTTAAGTTCTTGCTTTACCGCTCTGAATATGCATTCACTTAATCCTTGTCCTTGGTATTTCTAAATTTTTTGTTAACTTATGGGAGATACTTTTTATACTTTCTGGTTTTCTATTTGTTTTTAAGGAGAGCTCATGCTACAAGAAGTAAAAATCCACTACATGTCCTTTAAATAGCAATGACAAAACTAAAATCCCACTTGATTTTGAACACGTGATTCAAAAAATAGCTGGACAAACGGCAGAAGCTGACACTTGTAAAGAAGTGTTTCACAGGCAGTACCTACTCAAAATCACTGGTAATACCAATACAATATCATTTTTCATATCAAATTAGAAAAGGAAAGGAGAAAAACAAAATTTGAAATGCAGTATTGACAGGCATTCAAGAATACAGATTTTTTTACTGAGAACATTCATTACTGCTGCTAATAGGCAGAGCAATTCAACAGTGTATATCCAAATGGTTAAAATATTTGAAATTGATTGTGGTTATAATCACATAAATTTCATTAAAATTTATAAAAATTATTAAAGATGTATGTAGAAATTTAGTCATAAGACTAAATTCATTCATTCACTTTATGGGGAATTAGTATTTTGGAAACTTTTTTTTTTAATTGAGACTGGGTCTGGCTTTGTTGCTAAACTTAGAGTGCAGTGGTGCATACATCTTTAATCATAGCTCACTGTAACTTCAAATACCTGGGCTCAAGCAATCCTCTTGCCTCAGCTTCAGCTGAGACTACAGGTTGGCTAATTTTGATTTTTAATTATTTTATTTTACTTTATTTTTTTAGATAGAGTCTCACTTTGTCGCCCTCCGTAGGATGCTGTGGCATCATAGCTCAAGCAACCTCAAATTCTTTGGTTTATGTGATTCTCTTGCCTCAGCCTCTCAAGTAGCTGGAACTATAGGTTCCTGGCACAATGCTTGGCTATTTTTTTTAAGTAATGAGGTTTTGCTCTGACTTAGGCTGGTCTCGAACCTGTGAGCTCAGGAAATCCACTCACCTCGGCCTCTCAAGAGTGTGAGGATTACAGATAGGCATGAGTCACTATGCCCGGCCTATGTTTTATACTTTTTTGTAGAAACAGAGGTCTTACTATTGCCCAGGCTAGCCTCAAACACCAACCTGAAGCAATCCTCAACTTCAGCTTCCCAAAATGCTGGGATTATAGGCATGAACCATGAACCACAGCCAGAATATTGGAAACTTGTAATTGTTTTGCAATAAGAGAATGTATTGAGCTGAGTTTGAAATATTCATATAGTGAAATACTAAGTAGAAATTTTTTTATTTCAAAATATTAAGAGGGTACAAATGTTTCAGGTTATGTGGATCACTTTTGGAATGCTTAGGTCCTGACTATAGGTGTGCCCATCACCCAAATAGTATTCATTGTACCTATTAGGTAGGACTTTTTCCCTTTCCCTCCTCTCCTCTCCCCCTGGTTTATTTTCACTGATTTTTACTTTCCTCAGTACCCATGTGTTCTCTTTGGTTGGTTCCAATTTAATAGTGGGTACCTATGGTATGTGTTTTTCTTTTCTAGTACTTTCCAAGTCACTGCAGAGGACATTATTGCATTCCTTTTTATAGCTGAGTAGTACTCCATCATGTATGTATATAAAATATATACCATATTTTATCAATATACTCAAGAATTGATGGGCAGTTGAGTTGATTCCACATCTTTTCAATTGTGAATTCTGTTGCAGCAAACATTTGAATATAGGTATCTTGTGGATGAAAATCTTCTTTTCCTTTGGGTAGATACCCAATAGTGGGATTGCTAGGTCAAATGGTAGGTCTACTTTTAGTTTTTTGAGGAATCTCCATACTGTTTTCCATAAGAGTTATACTAATTTGTAGTTCTACCAGCAGCATAGAAGTGTTTGCATACATGCCCACATCTATTGCTTTTGTACTTCTTTAAAAAAGCCATTCTAACTGGGATAAGGTGATATCTCATTGTGATTTTAATTTAAATTTCCCTGATGATTAACAACGTTGAGCATTTTTTCATATGTTTATTCGCCACTTGTCTTTCTTCTGTTGAGAACCTTTTGCTCATGTCTTCTGCTTACTTTTTGATAGTGTTGTTTTTTTCTTGATCAGATGTATAGTTTATGAATATTAAAAGATGTCTTTAAAGTATATTTATGTAGTGAGAAGATCACAATAATTTGTTGAGTGGAAAAATTGCAAACTAAAACATACAAATGATCAAATTATAAACCTATATAAATATAGCCATAACCAATCTTAAAGGATTGAAAATGTGCAAACTTATCAAATTATATACATTTAAAATGTGCAGTTTTGTATATGTCAATTATAACTCAATAAAGCTATGTTTTTTTAGCAGATTAAAAGTAATACCTCTTTGGAAAGAGGTTTGGAATGATTTTCCAAATATTCCCTTTTTTACTTACATTTTTTATAGTGATCTGAACATTATTAGAAATAGATAACATGGCACAAAACAAGTTCTTAAATGAGAAACATAATCTACAGTGCCAATACTCAACATTATTTACATTTTCACATCTATTTTTAGTGGTCAAAATTATTTTGTGTATATATTCTATAAACTTTCTTGACATTTTCTAAGTACTTTTCCATGTTTCCACATGGCTTTTTGATTATCTATTTAATGTTCACATTATATTTTCATTGGTTGGGGTACTCAAGTTTAATATGTTTCAATTAAACAAATTCATTATTTGTTTAATTATTCACTCTGAAGAAAAAAATTAGCAATTATCTATTTTTGCTAGCACAATTAAAATATTTTAAATGATAATTCTGTAGATAGTAGTAACAGTTGTAATTGGTACCAGTAAGAAATACCAGCACCTTTTTGCTCATAAAAGTTATCACATTTCATTCTTGGAATAACTCTAAACTAGACATAAGTAGCCTGTTACCATAGATGATGATTCTGAGATCAAAGGAGTTAAGTGATTCATTGACCATACAGCTAGTGAAAGGTTGAGACAGAATTCAATTCATGTTGTCTGTTTCCTGATTTGTCTGAGTCCTTACTCTTAGTGTTTCTGAAACTTTTCTGTGAATTTTAACAGGTAATTTAACAGAATAAAAAGTAGTTTGCATTAATACTGTTTTCTGGGTCCTGTTCCTGTATCTATTTCAGAATGTTTAAGACTTGTCTTTTAGTTTACACTATTGTTATGAAGACCAGTACCTTTCAGATTCTCATATTGTACATAAGAGCTCCCCAGACAATCTTTAGAAGCTTTTAGGATCTTCTATTTTTCTTCAGTGTTCTATTCTTTCTTACTGATAGACTTTGTTGTTGGAAATTTTTCATGTTTAATTGTTGATACTTTCTTGCCTTCTAATTTTGTTATTAGTAGTGCTGTTGTTGAAGTATCTTTTTGGAAGTTCCTTCTGTTCCTGGAGTTATATCAGTTTCTCCAAGTTCATTGGTTTTTTTCCTTTTGGTGGTTTGAACCCATCTCTCTGTACTGTGAACAGAGCTTATTGACTGGAGAGCTTCATCGAAAGTGAATAAGCATGAACTGACCTCTGTTTCGAGATCACCAAATGTCAGTATCTGAGGATGTTTTACTCTTAAGAAGTTCAGTGTTCAGGACAGTGCCTGTGGCTCAGTGGGTAGGGCGCTGACCCTATATACTGAGGGTGGTGGGTTCAAACCCGGCCCCGGCCAAACTGCAACAACAATAACAACAAAAATAGCCAGGCATTGTGGTGGGCGCCTGTAGTCCCAGCTACTTGGGAGGCTGAGGCAAGAGAATTGCATAAGCCCAGGAGTTGGAGGTTGCTGTGAGCTGTGATGCCAGGGCACTCTAGCAAGGGCGATAAAGTGAGAATCTGTCTCTAATTTAAAAAAAAAAAAAAAAAAGGAGGAAGATGAAGAAGTTCAGTGTTCAGAGAGGAATTTTCCAGTCCCTGGTTTCTAGAATAAAAGTCTGGATGCCAACATTCTTGAAAAACAATCAGTGGAAATATAGTAGTAGTATCATAAACCTTTACCCCATCCCACTTATTAATAAACAAGGCACTTTACCTTAATGTTATTCTAAATCCAAGGCCTCTTTGTTTCAGCCTTCTAGAAAATGAAACTCTGGTCATCTTCAGGAATAGTCACCTGGCTCTAGTGCAGAGAAGAGCAGTTTATTTAGCATCCCTCTGTTAACAATTTTAAACAAATCCTTTCATTTAACATACTCCCTTATTTCCACAGCACAATTCTGAGCTTTTCTGAGGCTCTGTAATAGATTCACCTTCCTTTTATTGGTCTTTCTTTGTCCCTCCCTCCCCCTTTCTCTCATTTTCTCCCTATTTCTTCTCTCTTTCCCTCCCTCTTTCCTTACCTCTGCTCTTCCTGCTCTTTTTCATCCTTCACAATTTCTCACCTCTCTTACCCCCATATTGTCTTTAATAAATCTAATTTTCAGTTTCTAAAATTGTATGGACAATTACAAAGCTCATTAAATTATAATTCTGTAATTTCTGAGCTGATTCTTTTAGATTTCATTAAGAGTCACGTTATCAAAGTAATACTCTAGCATGGCACAGTAGTATGACCTTGTTGTCCCAGTATTTGAGAAGTTGAGGTGGGAGAATCTTTTGATCCCAGGAGTTTGAGGCTAGTCTGGGTCACATAGTGAAACCCCATCTCTAAAAAATAATAATAGTATTTTGCTTGTTCTATATTTATAAAAATAGTCAAAGCCATTGTAAATGTTCATGGCAATAATTAATGTCCTTATTTTATTCCAGAGTTTAGAGGAAATTCTTCTATTAGTGTTTTACTATTGGATATAATACTGAATTCTGCTTTGAAACAGGTCATCATTTTTAAAATGTTGGGACAGGCTCAAAAACTGAGGCGACATATCCAAAGATCAAGAAGCCAGCTTAACAGGGATTCCCTCTGGACAAATTGGGACAATTGGCATATCTAAATAAATAGTGATAGCAGTTAACACAATGAATTAAAAACAGTAATCTGTGAGTCCACACTGATACTTAGAAGAAATTAGAAAAAAGGAGAGAAGGAAAACCACTTCCTTACAGAAGAATACCAGCCAATAAATTATTACAACTGTAATAATTGATTCAGGCACTGGTCAGGTAATGCTAAAATTAGTGATAAAAGCCTTTCAGAACAGAATATTCAAATTATTTCAGAAGTATTACTTATTATTCAGAAGTAATCACAGATTACTTATTAATTAGAAAGGAAAAGGTACCATTAAAGTGGACAGATACCCTCTTAACCAAAAAACTAAACTTTATAGCTATAAAGCTATAAAGGCACTGACATCATGTACCTTCTAATGTGCTGCACTTCAAATGGAAAAGATGCTACTTTTGTTATATTCCTGTTGGACTGAAATGTATTCATGAGGAATTAACCAGAAATAGTCAAATTGAGGAACAATCTGCTAAACAACTGACCTGAACTTTTCTGAAATATCAGTCATGTGAAAATCTAAACAAGACTATAGAATTGCATGAAAAAAGATAAAGAATGAATAGATCTTAAATTGAAGGGAAAAAAATCCCGTAGGGCGCTGGCCCCATATACCGAAAGTGGCAGGTTCAAACCTGGCCTCAGCCGAAGTGCAAAACAGAAAAATAACCGGGTGTTGTGGCGGGCGCCTGTAGTCCCAGCTATTAGGGAGACTAAGGCAAGAGAATCACCTAAGCCCAGGAGTTGGAGGTTGCTGTGAGCTGTGTGATGCCATAGCACTCTACCAAGAGCAGATAAAGTGAGACTCGGTCTCCACAAAAAAAAAAAAAATAATAATAATCCCAGCAACAATGAAAGGTTATTTAGGGCATTTTGAGGACATGTGGCAAAATTATAATATGGATTATTAATTATATTATAATAAATATAAACATGAAGTGTTACAAATGTGATAGTTATCATTCTTATGTAGGAGAATATCATTGTTCTTAGAAAATACATACTTGAGTATATATCTTCACAATGTGTGTAATAGACTTAAACAGCATCTACACCTCTCACTACTCACAAAGATGAACTCATAATGGACAAAACACTTAACCCTAAGGCAGGAAATTATAAGCCTCTAGAAGAAAGTGTGGGAAAAACTATTACAGATATTGCTTTAAGCAAAGAATTTTTGAAGAACATCTCCAAATCAATCACATAAACAATACAAATAAATAAATGAGATCTTTTAAAATATCTTATTGAACTGTACTCACGTATTTTGGGACCTTGTTAACTGCAGTAACTGAAATCACAGGAAGTGAAACCATGGATGAGGTTCAAAAAAACCTCATCAAAAAAGATGAGTTCAAAAACTAAACTAAAAGAACTAAAGATGAGTTCAAAAAAAATTGAATCAACAATAGGAAGCTGTTTTAGGTCAGCAACTATATGATAGTATAAAACCATATAAAATGACAGTGCAGATGAAAATGAAATACTCTAGAAAGATGTTCACAATTCAGGTAACAAAATGGCATATCTAATATAAATTCATTTAAAAAATAAAAATCCCTAGAAAGAAAGATCTGGAAGGATAGGGACTAAAATGATTATCTCTGGGTGATATAATTACATGTGATTTTTACTTTCAGCTTTTTCTTCTTTTATATTTTCTTTAAAATGGGGCAAAGTGGTTTACACCTGTAATCCTCCAACTTTGGTGGCAGAGGCAGAGGGATTGCTTGAGTCCAGATGTTTAAGACCCACACCTGAGCAAAAGGGAGATTGCACCATCTCCACAAAAAACAGAAAAATTAGTGAGGCTTGGTGATGCACAACTGTAGTCCCAGCTACTTGGGAGGTTGAGGCAAGAGAATCACTTGAACCTTGGAGTCTGAGATGTCATGAGCTAAGACAATGCCACTATACTCTAGCTCATGTGACAGAGGACAAAAGACCCTCCTTGTTTCAAAATATAAATACATATGTAAAATAAGATATATTACTTTGTTATAATAAAATTAGTTTAAAAATAGAAACAATCATACTTGTATCTTGTGTTGTGCTTGCCATGTGGCATACATACTTTTTAATATTCTAGTGCTTTAATGACATTGATGAAATAAATCCTTGTGCACAATCTCTTTCGAATAATAAATATAATTGCTGGGTAAGGAGGACTCAAGTTTTAAAATTTTTGATACATATTGCTGGACTGCTTTGTCTTAAGTACTACTCTGTACTGAAATAATATAATTTTTAGAGAAAACCAATAAGGAAAGTGATGATTTAAATACCATCTGAGAACTCCGATAATCTTGGAGGCTAAAAATTGTTCACTAAAGATCTGGGAATGAGAATAAATTAATTAGTGTTTGTTATCATTAGAAATAATATATTAGAAATTATCTGTATAAATCAAACATGCTAGTTTTGTAATAGCACGGTACATTTTACCAGTATATAGAAGTTATGAATTTTTATAAGAAATGGTTTGATGAATATAAGTAGTTTCCTCTCCTTTTTTTCTCAAAATGTAGATGCCTTTATTACCAATGCTTTTTTTTTTTTTGTCTGTCGCCCTGGGGTTGAGTGCTGTTGCATCATAGCTCACAGCAACCTCAGACTCTTAGCCCCAAGTGATCCTCTTCTTTCAGCCTCCCAAGTAGTTGGGACTACAACACCTGGCTAGTTTTAAAGATGGGAGTCTTGCTCTTGCTCAGGCTGATCTTGAACTTGTGAGCTCAAGCAATCCACCCACCTTCTCCTCCCAGAGTGCTAGGATTACAAGCATGAACCACCATACATGACTTTTGCCAATTGTAAATAATTATAGGTAATGTATGTTGAAACAAAAAATCTACTAGTACACAAATATGTTATAACAGAGATTTAAAATTCCTACCTATAATACTACTCTTAGGAGTTGTCTACTGTTATGTTTGTGGGTATGTATAGATGTGTGTGTGTATATATACACACATATGCATACATATGTGAAATTATGTATGCTCAAGTTTTGAAATTTATATACATGAGATCGTACTTTAATTCTGTTGTACAAGTTACTTTATGGACAAACCTCCTGGGGAAGGGCTCAATTGCAACTTGAACTTTACCTAACACAAACAATGTAACCTAATCGTTTGTACCCTCATATTAATCTGAAATTTTTTTTAAGAAATAGATAAAACAGGCAGAACAAAATTCTATTAGTATGTTGCTAACTACTTCCCATATTACTGAATATAGATTTACCATATTCCCATATTCTTTTTATTTCCTATATATTCCATGGTATGGATGTACTATATTTAAATGAACAAATTCCCTATTGATAATCATTAGATTGTTTCTCTTTCTTTTCTTTTCCATTAGAAATAATAGGTACCTTGACTATTTTTCCCAGCTATCTATATGCTTTATTAATTATTTCTATAAAATAAATATGCCTGGAATTATTTGTTTTTGGTGAAGAGTGCTAAGACTCTGAGTTCTGGTATTAGAGCTGAATTCTAGCCTTCATCATAATATACTGTGTAACATTGGTAAGTTAATTGACCTCACTAAAACATTGGTATGATGCTAGAAGCCAGGTTATAGAATGCTTCAGAATTCTGTTTTCTTTTCTAATAAAGAAATAGTTGCTATTGTTATCAATTTCCTTCATTATTTAATATACTAATTTTTTTTCATTTTTCTCTTAGATGGTTTGTCTTTTTTGATTTGTATGATAACTTTATACTAAGAATATTTACCATTTTATTTTAAGTTATAAATATTTTTCCCATTTTATCATTTCTTTTACTTTCTTTTATATCTTTTGTTGCATTTAAGTTTTATGTGTTTGTTTACTAGAATGTGTCAGTCTTGTCTTTTATAGTTTTTAGCCTTTATGTCATGCTAAGAGGGAAAATACTGCAGTATAATAAAATATATTTATTTGTTCTGCTCCAAAGATTTTATCATTTTTCTTTTTTTTATTAAATCATAGCTATGTACATTAATGTAATCTTTAATGCAATTGTGGGGTACAATGTGCTGGTTTTATATACAATTTGAAATATTTTCATCAAACTGGTTAACATAACCTTCACGGCATTTTCTTTATTGTGTTAAGACATCTATATTCTACATTTAGTAAATTTCATATGTACCCTTGTAAGATGAACTGTAGGTATGGTCCCACCAATTACTCTCCCTCCACTCATCTCCCCCTCATCCCCTTTCCCCATATTCTTAGGCGATAATTGGGTTATAGCTTTCATATGAAAGCTTAGTTTCATAGTAGGGCTGAGTACATTGGATACTTTTTGTTCCATTCTTGAGATACTTCTCTAAAAGAGAAGAATATGTTCCAGCTCCATCCATGTAAACATAAAAGAGGTATATTTTTGCTTTCTACATTTAAATATTTATCTCCATGTTTTTTTAATGTGGTTAATATTGCCCATTCTTCCCTCCCCAAAGTGTTATATTGGAAATTCTGTGGTCCTTTTTAGGTTATCATCATGATTGAAAAGGCACTGCTGGTATTTGTTGACGAGGAGCCAGGGATGTCTGCCGGACTCCTGTGGTACACAGAATTGTCCCTCAACAAAAAATTCCTGAGTTCGACTTGTGGTACACAGAATTGTCCCTCAACAAAAAATTCCTGAGTTCAACTTAACTTTGAAACATCCTGCCAGATCTCAGAATGTTAACAATACTTTCTGCTCACAACAAACATATGAAAACTAAGCATCTAATATAAATAAAATCAAAGAATGGCATTCGACTGTTGTTTCTCAGATTAACTGAGCTTAAAAATAATGCCTAAGTATGTAGAGAAATTCTAAACTTTATATACCAAGATAAGTGCAGAGATTAGTACAACTTTCAACTTTTTTGTTGTTTTATTGTCAATTGGTCCTTTTCCTTGATAGTCTAGTCCTATTTTATTGACATAATACTTCTCAAATATCACTGAAAACAAAATTAGAAAATTCAATCACCTCTCTTGTTTCTTGCATTATCTTTCTTCATTGGGTGCCATTTGCACTGATTGCTCATGTTAGTCTTTTTCCTTTGCGCTGCTGATTCTACTTTTGTATCCATCAATCCTTTTCCAGGTATGTCTCCAGTAAAAGTGTTGTCTGTCTTGGAGTTCCACAGCTAGTAGGTAGGTCTGACTTCAGGAGTTGCCTGGCAAGAGTGACTAGGAAACAGTGAGTCTTAGTACTGAATATATAAACTGGTAGAATGGAAGTTCAGTCCTTTTCTGTACAATAGTTTGATCAGTCATTTCTTTTTATTTTATGCCTTTTCATATAATATAGGGAAGGTAATATACAATAGTTTGAATTTATAGCTTTCGGGTAGTAAAAGTTTAGTTAAGAACAATATCTAAAAAGTTGATACAGATGTAGCTCATAAATAATTTTCTATATATATCATTTCTTTCACTTTTTTTTTTAATTGATTACCCATGAGAGGAGCTGGGGGGGGGGAAAGGCATTTCTAAAAGGTAAAAGCATGTTTAGAGGTAATGATGAAAAGGTAGATAGCTGTAGCCTCTACAGAATTTCTTTCTTTTTTTTAATTTTAATTTTTTATTAAATCATACCTGTGTACATTAGTGCAATCATAGGGTACAGTGTGCGGGCTTCATATACAATCCGAAATATTTTCATCCAACTGTTCGACATAACCTACGTGGGATTTATTGTGTGAAAACATTTGTGTTCTGCATTTAGTAGGTTTCACTGGAGGGGGAGGGTGGGTGGAGAGGGTAAATGGTGGGATCACACTTACGCATTTTAGAACGGGCAGGTGAAGCCTCTACAGAATTTCAATAACAAGTGCAGTAATAGAGCTCTTATGGCTGTTCTTCTTTCCTTTTTTAATAAAAACAAAGTGGTATTTCCGCAAAAGGCTAAGATATATATAGCCCAAGTTTGTAGCCTTTTGGAAATTATGTTTTATCTAACAATAGAATTTATAATATTAAGAATAATGGGCACGTTACATCACATTTAGCCATTTCCCACTTCTGATTTTTCTCAGCTAGACCTTAGATAGAAGCTGGATAGAAGTCAGTTGTTCACAGTTGCCAGTCCTGGACATTACTTTCTGAAAAGCCAGATGAATAAAAGGTAAAGTTAACATCCTCTAAAAATAATCAGTTAACCAAAACACCCCCTGAATGGAGAAATAATTTTCCTCAGTATATAAAAGAACACCTCTGCTGTAGCTGTTAACATCATCATTATCATTATTATTTTTATTGAGTACTTAACTATGTTACAGACAATAATCTGTACGCTTTGAATGGATTATTTTCTTTAATCCTGTTAAGAACCAAATAATGTAGATATTATAATCTTTATTTGGCAAATGTGGAAATGGAGACAAAGATTATTTGTTAACTTGCTCACAGTCTCATAGTTAGAATAAAAGCCAAACTTGGACCAGGCATGGTGGCTCATGCCTATAATCCCAGCATTTGGAGGCCAAAGTAGAAGGATTACTTGAGGCCAGGAGTTTAAGACCAGCAACATGTGCAACATAGCAAGACCTTATCTCACAAAAAATAAATACAAAGTTAGCCAGGTGTGGTGTCACACTTCTGCAGTCCCAGCTGTAAGGGAGCCTTAGGCAGGAGGATCCCTTTAGCCCAGCAGTACAAGGCCAGGGCACTCTGCTCATGCTGCTGCATTTCAGCCTAGGTAACAAGCAAGACCCTTTGGCTTAAAAAGTAAAACAGAGTAACACCAAACATGCTCAACTGAAAAATTCATGCTTATAGCGTATTGCATCTCTAGCAAAAAAGAATTTGAGATCTGCTCTTAACACACAGAAAAAAAATACTGACTTACTCCTGGGAAATCTCCACCATAAAGCACCATAAATTTTCAAATATGGCGTGTGTGTGAAAAAAATAAAATACCATAAGGAGTCTAGTTCTGTGTATTACTAGAGTAGACATTGCCAGTATTGAACTATAGCCCCCACAGAATGTCCACCACCATACACCCAGCACCTCTCCCAGTGCCAAGCCCATAGTGGAGAAGTGTAAACAGAACAGAGAATGAATAACTTGCTGTAACTGACCAAAAGGAAGGGTGAAATAGTCTCATTCTACCAAATAAGTTAGGTTCAAAATGTGACCTCAAATTACAAGAATGAATTTTCCATATTAACTTATTTCTATGTCAATTGTGTTTTTAAGAATGACTATTAAAGTTAATAACTTTGGCTTTAAAATGATTAATTATAAACCAAACTGGTAAGACTTCAGTACTAGAATTACTTTTGTATCGTGTTGATCAAACCAAACAGTACATGAAAAAATTTTTTCTAATCTTTTTATTCTCTTTCACAAACATTTCTCCAAGTCATCTGAAGGTAGATTTCATTCACAAGTAATAATGTAAAAATATGATGTTTAAGTTATGTTTAACAGCTTCTCAGTACCTCATACCATGTAGTTTATTCATTACAAGTGAACAATTCAATGACTTTTAATATATTCAGAGTTTGACAACAATCAACATTATCAATTTGAGAGTGTTTTCTTTACCTCTCAAAAAAACCTTGTACTCATTACTGATCACTCCTCCTTTTCCCCTGACTCTACCTGCAGCTCTAAGGAATCACTAATCTACTGTTTTTCCCTATAAATTTGCCTTTCCTGGACATTTCATGTAAACAGAATCTTGCAAGATGTGGTCTTTTATTACGACTTTTTTCATTTACCTTTCAGTATAAAGTTTTCAAGGTTCATCTATGTTTTAGTGTGTCTCCTAACTTCATAACTTTTTTATTGACAATAACATTCCATTATATGGATACAACATATTTTGTTCATCCATCAGTTGATGGGCATTTGTGTTATTTGGACTTTTTACTATTATGAGTAATGCTGCTATGAATATTATGTATGAGTTTTTGTGGCTATATGTTTTCACTTTTCTAAGATGAATTCCAGCAGTGGAATTGTTGGGTAACTTTAATGTTTTGAGTAACTTCCAAACTATTTTCAAAAGCATTTGCATCATTTCACATTTCTAATAGCAACATAAAAGGGTTCTAATTTTTCCATGTCCTCATCAATATTTGTTATTATCCGTTTATTTTTTTATTATAGCCATCCTACTGAATATGAAGTAGAATCTTATTGTGATTTTGATTTACATTGCCCTGATGGCTAATGATATTGAATATCTTTTCCTGTGCTTATCAGCCACTTACATAATTTTTTTGGATAAATGTCTATTTAAATACTTTGTCCATTTTCCAGTTGGATCATCTTTTTATTACTGAGTTTCAAGAGTTATGTATACATTCTGAATATAAATTTTTTAATGAGTTATATCATTTATAAATATTTTCTCCCAGTCTACTGGTTGTGTTTTCACTTTCTTGATGTTATCCTATATAGTCCAAAGTTTTCTAATTTTAGTGGAGTCTAATTCATTATTTCTCCTTTTATTGAGTTGAATATCGGTGTTAAATCTGAAGAGGGCTTTGCCTAAGCTAAGTCTCAAACAGTTATTAACCTTGTATTTTCTTTTAATATTTTATAGTTGTAGCTCTTACATTAAGGTCTGTGATATATTCTGGGTTAATTTTTTGTGTATGGTGTAAATTCATTCTTTTCCATCTGATAACTACAGTTAACCCAGCAATGTTTATTATATAAAAACTATTCCTGTTGTCTTAGTATCTTTGTCAAAAGGTAATTAACTATAAATGTAAGGGTTTATTTTTTGACTCTGTTCTGTTCTATTAATTTAATATCTTACCCTTATGCCAGTACCTTCTTGTCTTTTTTTTTTGAGACAGTCTTACTCTGTCACCCTGGGAGAATGCCGTGTCCTCGGCCTAGCCCAACAGCAACCTCAAACTCTTGGGCTTGAGCAGTCTTCTTGCCTCAGCTTCCCCAGTAACTAGGAGTACAGGCACCTGCCACAATGCCTGGCTAGTTTTTCTATGTTTAGTAGAGATGGGGTCTTGCACTTGCTCAACAAGGTCTCCTACTCCTGAGCTCAAGCAATCCTCCTGGCGTGGCCTCCCAGAGTGCTAGATTTACAGGCGTGAGCCACCACACCTGGCCACATCTAGAGCTATAGTAGTAGCTTTACTACTGTAGCTTAGTAAAGTTTTGAGTTGTGAAATGTGAATTTTCTAACTTTGTTTCTCTTTTTCAAGATTGTTTTGGTTATTTCTGCATTTCCATTTGAAAAATGGTTATAAGCTTGTCAATTTCTCCAAAATAGCTAGCTTGGGTTTTGATAGGGATTGCATTGTATCTATAAATCAATTTTTGGAATATGGTCACCTTAATATTAAGTCTTGTAATTCAGAAATGTAACATATCTTTCCATTTTTTCAGGTTTTCTCTAATGTCATTCAACAGTGCTTTGTAGCTTTTGGACGAGATCAGGTATAGCAGTGTGGTATGGCTGAAGACAATGCTTTGTAGCTTTCAGAGTATGAGTTTTACACTATTTGGTTAACTTTTTTCCTAAGTATTTTCTTTTTCATGCTATTACTGTCAGACTGTTTATTGCTGGAGTACTGAGATACAATTGATATTTATATATAAGTCTTGTATCCTGCTGCCATATTGAGCTCATTTATTAGTTACAATAGTGTTTTTTTTATTTTTCTTGGGATTTTCTATGTATAAATCATGTCATCTGCAAATAAAGATTGATTTAATTCTTTCCGTTAAATCTGTGTTTTATTTCTTTTTCTTGCCTATTTACCATGTCTAGAAACTCCAGTACAGTGTTAAATATAAGTGGTGAAAGTTTTGTTCCTGATCTGAGGGGAAAAGAGTATAATCTTTCATCAATAAGTATGATGACCTCTGTGACTTTTTCATAGATGCCCTCTATTAGGTTAAGGAAATTTCCTTCTATTTCTTATTAGTTGAGTATGATAGTTAAGTTAATGAATTAAAAATACACATTACTGTATTTTTACACTGGTTTCAAAATTTTGTATTTTATAATCCACATCATATAGAGATTGCAATAACCAAAATATCCTTCAGCTACATTAGCAGCGTTGTCTGGTGCTTTTCTAGCTGTGTGAACTTAGGCAACTTTAATTTCTATGCATCCAAGTTTCCTTACCTGCAAAACTGGGTTTTACCTTTGTACCTAAATGGTAGGGCTTTATAAAGATTAAGGGATTTATAAGCAAACTGTTTGGAATACCACATGGCTTTTTTAAGTAGTAGTGTATCTTAGTATTATGAATATGTGCAATTTATGTGTTGATAAATCCCAATATGTTTTTTCACATATACAGCTTATTTAGAAAAATTCTTTAAGAAAAGAACATTTTATTAAGTGCTTTATTTCAGTCTCTTGAGAGTTTTTTCTTTTCTTCTCCTTTTTTTTTACAATGATGCTCATACATTTCTGTTAGTAATAGCACCGTCAAGCAAATTTCTTTATAGGTACATAGCTAGCACCTACAAAATCAAGTAGTATAAGGTTCATAAACCTTTGTTTCATTACTGTAAAGTTTTTAAGTTAGTTTGGTTTCTGGTTACGCCTTGCCTGTTCCTACAGATCAATTCTTTGAATTATGTTTTTGTTATAAAGCCCTGTACCATGTCTAAAAAGCTTCAGAGGCAATTTCTTGGTTTTGATATATACTTAGGCAAGCTTCTTCTTTAGAGAACCTGAATAAAGTAGCTATGAAACGCAATATATCTTTCTGTGTGTGGCTAGATTAAGGATATCCTAGAATTTAAAGAACTGTGTTGCTAGGCTTTTTATATTAGAGTAACAAAAATCATTTTGTGTTTAGATAATTCATTTGGGTATTAATTGAAAGAGAGAAAGGAGATGGATATGTTCTTATCCTCTTTTGTTATGAGTTACACATACAAATCTGAGAAGGAGTTTTAAAATGGTATTTTTTGGGTTTTTGGAGTCAACTATGAGGACATAGTTTACACATACTACTTTCTTTACATTATGGACAACCATTTCATATTATTTACTGTCATTTGATAAAACTTTAATACCATTTTTAAACCTTTCCTTTAAAACTCTAGATTTAACTGATCCCCCGCACACTAGTGGTAGGAAATAAAATTTTCACAAGTGACCATTTTGTGCAACTCTTAAGACAGAGTTAAAATGACATAAAGACCCAGAGCACAGGAAATAGTTACTACAAAGCTGCTCTGTTAAAGCTGTTCCCTTTCTCTTTAAATCCTCACTAAAACTTTATTGAGTCTTAACGTAATTTTCTAATTTGTCCAGCACATGAAAGTTTAGAAGTGATTTGATCATAGAGATTTGTAAAAGTATTTTGGTAGGAAAGAGATGGCCTACATTAAAAGAGGAATCTAGAAAATGAGAGACACAAAATGATATGTAATATAATAGCTTATCATAATAGATGAACTGGAATTATCAACTAAAAATTATCTTTTGCCCTTCTACTTATGAAGGCAAGGATGTATATGGTATATTTTAGAATGCTTTCCTTCAAAAGTGGTTAAATTTTTAAAATTTTGACATTTGAAGAAGGACAGTTACTTAGAGCATTTGCTATGTTAGACTTTTTTTTTCCCAAAAAACTACATAAATGAGGTATTTTATTTTCTTTAACTTTTTCCTTGGACAGCTTGATGAAACTAACCTTTGCCCATTCATTAGGTTTACTATCTTGCCTGAATTTGGGTAAAACTATGGTATATTGGACTTAAATGTCAAGTTAATAGTCAATAATTATATTATATTCAATGGCTATGAAAGCAGCCTTTGTAAACTGTGAAGTATTACGTAGAATTTGTTCTTGGCTGTTTTTATCACTTTCAAAGCTACATTTTATTTTACCTTTACCTGTTACTTTCTTTTTAAAGGACATAGGATAGTGAATATGAGAAGTCGTATATGAGACCAAATTACTTGGCCAGAGGTGGAGACAATAGGGATTGACAGATTGAGGGGAACAATGGAGAGTCGCATGGAGATAATGAAAGCTAAGAATGTGCAACTCTGTGGTCTCACCAAGGCTGCTTTTTAAAATCTTTTTCCTCCAATCCTAATGGTTTCTTCAAGTCTGTATTTCCTTTATCGCATATGAGGTTGGACGGGTAAGTTCATGAATTTATCCTCGAAAACGTGTTACATACCTCATTGCTGAATAGTAAGTACAGTCACCTTTGAAGTACTCTGCTTGGGAAGATATGCACTGATGCCAGCACCTAGTTCACCCTTCAGAGACATTTTGGAACTCTTTTTCTGGAATGGTCATCAGAGCTGTCATCGTACAAGGTCAATTACATTCACATTCAATTTATCATAGAAAAGGTGCTTTGAAGGATGGACTAGGCACTGTCATCAGTGCATAGCTTTAAGAACAGTTATTCAAAGGTGACCACAGTGAAGTTCAGCAGTAAGATATGTAGCAGTCTTTGTAGAATAAGTTTTTGAACTTAATTGATCTTGTACATGGTCACATAATGAATACTTACTAAATGTTTGTGGAATTATTAAAAACTGAAGAGTTTGAGCTTTATTCTGTCATAGTTAGTAGATTTTCAAACATTTAAGTTAGGAGTGTCAGTTGAACAGGTGTGTATATGTTTTAATAAAATAACAATGATATGAGTTGACATTGGGGGAATTTGAAATAGGGAACTCGGAAAGCTATTGTAATCCAAGTGAGAAAGGTATGCAAGTTATGGGACCTTCAAAGGGGGAAAATTTAGAAATAATAGAGGTATAAATTCAACAATGTTTGGTGACTAGTGACTGATTTGATTGAGGCCCTTGTGGAAAAAATAGTTGGCAGGGGTGATTCTGAGGTTTCTGACATTAGAGTTTATGATTTCATTAACTAAAAACATAGAACAAACGTTAAAATAGTATTGAGGATCGGTCATGGTGGCTCATGCCTATAATCCTAGCTCTCTGGAAGACCAGTGTGGGAAGATCACTTCAGGAGTTTGAGACCACTTGAGCAAAAATTAGACCCATCTCTACAAAAAATAGATAAATTAGGTAGGTGTGGGAACAGGTTTGTTTTTCCAGCTTCTCAGGATGCTGAGACAGGAAGATTGCTTGAGCCCAGGAATTTGAGGTTGCTGTGAGCTATAATGACCCTGCTATACTCTATCCTGGGTGGCTAAGACCCTGTCTTAAACAAACAAACAAACAAACAAACAAACAAAAAGTAGTATTAGGATGAATAATAGGGGTTGTGTTTTAATCATTGTGCACTGATTATGTAGTATCCACTTAGAAATGTTCATCAGACAAGTGGAAAATGACGACTGCTATACTATTCATACTTGAGAAGTTAGGCCTAAGTAACATATTCTGTATGAATGTAATGGCACTATTAAATAAGTGAAGTCTCCAAGGAAGGTATCTCTGGAAGAAGAAGGCTGTGCCTTGGGGGGCATATGTAAAGTTGGGCAGAAGAGGAGCTACTCAAAAGAATTCCAAAGAACACTTAGGAAGATAGGAACTCAAAAAAGTGAAGGATTGTACAAGACAAAGGACAGATAATTTCAGAGGTGATGGTAATTAACACAAATATCTGCAGTGATTTTTTTAAAAGAAACTTTATTCAGGAGCATGTATTTGTGTTGTTAAAAATTACTGAACGAGTTTAAAGACATAAAAAGTGAAAAATAAGCATCCCTCTCCAAACCAAACTTCTGCATCTTTTCAATTATTTTTTTTACATATACCAGCATAACTGTATTCTAGTTCATGATGCAAAATTTTTCATATTTAACTATTTCTGAAATCAAGATGTATGTTACAATTGATTTATATGTTAAATTAAATGGATTTTCCCCAGGAAAACTGATAGTGAATTAATACCTTTAAAAAAATCAAGGAGTAGAAAAAATGTACATATATAAATGAATAAAAATATATGTACATGTGTTTATAAAGTATAAAAACAAACATATAGTAAATAATTATAAGTTATATACTATATATGAAATATACAACAAAGCAAAATATAAAAACATAGAACTCTTATATATACAAGTGGATCAGAGCTATATATATATACACACACACACACACACACTCTTCTAGAACATACTTTTTAAACAGGATGTTTTGAAATACATAAACTTAATTATATAATGAAATTATTGTATTTCATCAGTTCTAAGATGTACTTTTCATATTTTAACATCTCTGAATCCAGGCTATATTTGATCATTTCTAGCATCTTAGACTTGATGAAAATATAATAATTTTTTCTTTTTCCTGCATAAACGTCCATATGAGTTCTCATAATGTTTTTAACCAGTGCTAGGGACTGGTGGAGGGGTTATTGTTTATGATGGTATTGGTTTATGTTTTGTTTTTATTTTTAGGTGTTTACTTTTACTAACATAAACTTAGTGAACATTCTTTTTCTACCTCAAATGTTGTCTTTATTTCAATTTATGTAAATATTTATAAGTTAAGTTGCTATTATATGTACATTATGAAAACAGAATAATGGTTATGGTCGTATTTTTGCCTTTTTCAATCCATTCTTCATGTTGAACCTGTTGTCCTCTTTCTGAAAGGTAAATATCATCATGACAAACGTATAATATAGTATGTAAATTCTTAGGATATTCTCTGTGCTAGAAATACTGTTCCTGATTTTTCACTTTTTCACTCAGACTTCAGGGCTCAGTGTTGGTGTCATCTTCAACTGCAAAGTCTTCAGACCAGCATAGTCTGATGGCCACCTATGCTTAACAACTTTCAGTACTTACCGCTTTATAGTGTAGATGCCTTATTTATTTTTCTTTCTCTCATAGTAGCCTTCTTTGAGGGCTGGGACAAGGACTATGACTAACACAAGGGCTATGGCTTCCACTTACTAGGTCAAGAAATATTGAATGAATGAATAATGCTATAAAATGCTTTGTTTCCAAATATATTTTTAAGGAAGGACTATGAAAAGTCCTTTATAGGCCAGGCACAGGGGCTTCTGCCTGTAATCCTAGCACTCTGGGAGGCCAAGGGGAGGATCCCTTGAGCTCAAGAGTTTGAGACTAGCCTGAGCAACAGTGAGACCCCCATTTCTACTAAAATTATAAAAATTAGCTGGGTATTGCAGTGTGTAATCTCAGCTATTCAGGAGGCTGAGGCAGGAGGATTGCCTGAGCCCAGGATTTTGAGATTGCTATGAGCTAGGCTGGCTCCATGCCACTCTAGCTGAGGCAAAAGAGTGAGACTATTTCTCAAAAAAAAAAAGAAAGAAAGAAAGAAAGAAAAAAAAGGAACCAACCAGAAAAGAAAAGTTCTTTGTTATACTGAAAAAGTTAAAAGAGAAATTTATTTGAAATAAGAGGCAAGCTTAGAAGGAAATGAGAATTATATTGGTTGTGTAAGTATATGCTTTCTTCTCTAAAAAGCCACCTAAAAAGAAGTAATAACTAAAATAAAGATGTGTTCAAGAGATCTCTTAACTAGTCAGCCAGGACATGGAGAATTGTATGTCAAGAGGTAGGTAACTAATTTAACTATCAAATTACTAAAAATTTGATATGACAAAATATGATTTTAGTTATTACATGGTTAAATATTACCTTCACTATGTGATAACCAGAGTGTTCCTATTTATTCTTCCTATAGCGAGTGCCTTCTCCTGATTGTTTCCCTTGCACATGCCCCACACACACCAAAAGGAAATAACAAGAGTAATCCTTTGCACTTACATTTCTCAGGATGAGACATTATATGAACTATAGTGGTAAAATAAGGTCTCTAACCTGGGCTATTTTAATAATAGGAACAATGGAAGTAATACCATCTCTTTCCCTCCTAACTCATAACAGTGACAAGCTCTTACCCAACATGACTATATGACAGAGAGTAGTCACATGGACAACCACTTTTTACTTCAAGAAAGCAACTCAGGGTACACTCCTTTGACAGAGAAAAATAGAGAGTGTATAGTTCACAGCATGTGGATAATCTTGAATTCTTAAAAATAAATAAAATTTTTTGCAAATTCTGGCACTTAATTATTAGTAACAAATTTCTGTGACCCTCATAGTTGGGAAACTCTCCTCCAAAAAGCATGTCTACATATAATACTTTACATACATACATTGCATGCATAAAATACATGTATCACTGATCCTAGCAGTAGCCTTGTACTTTTAATAAAATAGGTTCTGGTATTCCAAACCTAATGACAAACAGTTACTAAGCCCCAAGTTTTTTGTCTCATGGGCCTGTTCTTTTTCTTTCATACCATATGTCCTTGTACTGAAAATGACAACACACACACAAAAAATGGATAAATTTAAAACATAGATACGTACTCATGTACACACATGATTACGCATATATGTGTATGTTTGCACTTACTTGTCAGTGAGCCGCTCTAAATATCTGAAACTACTCGATCAGCAAGTATCTAAGACTTCACTTCTACCTCTGTCCTAGAAAAGATTTAATTAAAATTAATGGATTTGATAGGCATAAAATATTTATACTTGTTTTATTGAGTTTATCACCATAATTCCTGTTTTCAAAGAAAATAATCTGGCATCAATTGAATATTTCTATCAGTATAACTGTTAATACAATGCAAAGTTTTGATCTCTGAGAGTTGAATCTTTAGATCTATTTATTTATAGCCTAGCAATTTCAGATTACTTTTTGTCATTTTTGTAAAGATCTCAAAAATGCCATCCAATCTCTAGTTTAAAGATCTTCACATTCCCAAAGAATTAAAAGCAGCAAAGAACTATTAGCAATCTTGACAAAGAAAATGGAACACAACGATGACTGAGGGAAACTCAAGGAACTTCTTAATCAAAACGATGACTCAGATCATAGTCTCAAGTCTAAAAAGATAGGCTCAGTGAAAATGCAGCTTATACATTATACTAAAAAAGACACTATATTGAAAATGTTACTGAGTACTAAAATAAGGAACATTTTGTTGGTAATAAGTCTAAGAATGTGGCAATTGATGAAAATGTTGATATGTGAGGAACTCGTTCATTTTATATATACTTGCTTTTTGTGGCTCTGGCATATGATAATTGTTAATTCATACATTTTAAGTATAGTTCACTGAATAATTGAATACGCAAAAGTAGAATTTGGGACTCATATTTAATTTATCATTATATAATAAGAGCATTGAATTTTTTAAATTTCTATACTAATTTCTATCTATAGGATACTTAAACATAGTTTTAATGTCATTCTGAAATTTGGACTGCTCTCTAATAATACCTGTGAACTTTTTGAATTACTAAGATTCTCCTATTGTTGATATATTTGTGATTCAAATATGTTTTTAAAATTTAAGTAATTTCATGATGGGCAGACATTTGCCTGGCTTCTTTAGGCCTTAAAATAACTCCATGTTAAAACTGTGGATTTAGAGGCAAATATTCTTTGAACAGTTAGGAAAAATTTTGTACTAAAAGAGAGGACTATAACCATTGCTCTTGTCTTGAAAAATGTTAATATGAATTTTAATTTAATTGCTTAAATATACTTTACCTTCTGATTTATCCTGACACATTATAGCAATGACACTTCAGATGCCACTTGATTGCGATTCTCCACATAAGTGGAGACTTAAGTCATAATACTTTGTGAGTGTGAATAAGATGGAATTTCTTTCTTTAAACTTCTAAGATAGAAAGAATGACATGTGCTAAGGTTGGGTAATAACCTTCATATGAAAGCTATCAATTAGCTTCATAGTAGGGCTGAGTACATTGGATACTTTTTCTTCCATTCTTGAGATACTTTGCTAAGAACAATATGTTCCAGCTCCATCTATGTAAACATGAAAGCGGTAAAGTCTCCTTCTTTCTTTAAGGCTGAGTAATACTCCATGGTATACAAGTACCACAATTTATTAATCCATTCGTGGGTCATTGGGCACTTGGGCTTCTTCCATGACTTAGTAATTATGAATTGGGCTGCAATGAACATTATGGTACAGATGTCTTTGTTATGATGTTATTTTTGGTCTTCTGGGTATATATCTAGTAAAGGAATTATAGGATTGAATTGAAGGTCTATTTTTAGATCTCTAAGTATTCTCCAGGCATCCTTCCAAAAGGAACGTATTAGTGTTCATTCCCACCAGCAGTGTACAAGTGTTCCCTTTTCTCCACATCCGCACCAACATCTCTGGTTTTGGGATTTTGTCATGTGGGCTAATCTTACTGGAGTTAGGTGATATCTCAAAGTAGTTTTGATTTCCATTTCTCTGATGATTAAGGATGATGAGCATTTTTTCATGGGTCTGTAAGCCATGTACCTGTCTTCTTTAGAGAAGTTTCTCTTTAAGTCCTTTGCCCACCCTGAGATGGGATCGCTTGTTCTTTTCTTGCTAATACGTTGGAGTTCTCTGTATATTCTGGTTATTAAACCTTTGTCGAAGGCATACCCTGCAAATATTTCCTCCCATTCTGAGGGCTGTCTGCTTGCTATACTTACTATGTTCTTGGCTATACAGAAGCTTTTTAGTTTGATCAGGTCCCAGTAGTGTATTTTTGATGCTGCTTCAATTGCCTGGGGAGTCCTCCTCATAAAATATTCACCCAAGCCAATTCCTTCAAGAGTTTTCTCTGCACTTTCTTCTAGAATTTTTATAGTTTCAGGTCTTAAGTTTAAATCTTTCATCCAGTGAGATTCTATCTTAGTTAATAGTGAGAGGTGTGGGTCCAGTTTCAGTCTTCTACAGATCACCAGCCAGTTCACCTAGCACCATTTGTTAAATAGGGAGTCTTTTCCCCACTGAATGTTTTTAATTGGCTTGTCAAATATCAAGTAATGGTAAGTAGCTGGATTCGTCTCTTGGTTCTCTATTCTGTTCCATGCATCTGCCTCTCTGTTTTTGTGCCAGTACCATGCTGTTTAGGTCACTATTGATTTATAGTATAGTCTGAGGTCTGGTAGGGTGATTCCTCCTGCTTTGTTTTTAATTCTGAGAAATGTCTTGGCTATTCGAGGTTTTTTTCTGATGCCATATAAAACGAAGTATTATTTTTTTGAGATCTTTAAAATATGACACTGGAGCTTTAATAGGAATTGCATTAAAATTATATATTGCTTTGGGTAGTATGGACATTTTAACAATGTTGATTCTTCCCAGCCATGAACATGGTATGTTTTTCCATTTGTTAACATTTTCAGCTATTTCTTTTCTCAAAGTTTCATAGTTCTCTTTATAGAGATTTTTCACATCCTTTGTTTGGTAAACTCCCAAATATTTCATCTTCTTTGGCACTACTGTGAACGGAATTGAGTCCTTGACTGTTTTTTCGGCTTGGCTGTTATTGGTGTATATAAAGGCTACAGATTTATGGGTGTTCATTTTGTAGCCTGAGACATTGCTGTATTCCTTGATCACTTCTAAAAGTTTTGTAGTAGAATCCCTGGTGTTTTCCAGACATACAATCATATCATCTGTGAAGAGTGAAAGTTTGATCTCTTCTGACCCTATGTGGATACACTTGATAGCCTTTTCTTCCCTAATTGCAGTGGCTAAAACTTCCATTACAATGTTGAAGAGCAGAGGAGATAATGGGCAACCTTGCCTGGTTCCTGATCTAAGTGGAAATGATTTCAATCTAACTCCATTCAATACAATATTGGCCGTGGGTTTGCTGTAGATGGCCTCTATTAGTTTAAGAAATGTCCCTTCCAAACCAATTTTTTTAAGTATTCTGATCATGAAGGGATGCTGGATATTGTCAAAAGCTTTTTCTGCATCAATTGAGAGAATCACATGGTCTTTTTAATTTATGTGCTGAATTACTCTTATGAATTTACGTATATTGAACCAGCCTTGAGACCCTGGGATAAAGCCCACTTGGTCATGGTTTATAATTTGTTTGATATGTTGTTGGATTCTGATTGTTAGGATGTTGTTGAATATTTTTGCATCAATATTAATTAGTGATATTGGTCTCTAATTTTCTTTTCTTGTTGGGTCTTTTCCTGGTTTAGGGATCAAAGTGATGTTTGCTTCATAGAAGGTGTTGGGGAGTGTTCCTACTTTTTCTATATTTTGGAAGAGTTTTAGTAATATAGGGAGTATATTAGTAGTAATATAGGTATATTACTACCTATATTCCTCTTTAAAGGTTTGATAGAATTTGGATCTGAAGCCATCTGTTCTTGGGCTTTTCTTTTTCAGAGAGATTTTGTATAGTTGATGCTATTTTAGAACTTAATATAGGCCTGTTCAACATTTCCACTTCATTTTGGCTAAGTCTTGGTAGGTAGTGTGCTTCCAAATATTGGTCAATGTCCTTCAGATTTTCATATTTCGAAGAGTAAAGTTTCTTGTAATATTCGTTAAGGATTTTTTTAATTTCTGAGGGGTCTGTTGTTATTTTGTCTTTACCATTTCTGTTTGATGAAATTAGAGATTTTATTCTTTTTTTTCTTGTTAGGTTAGCCAAAGGTTTATCTGTTTTGTTTTGTTTTGTTTTTGTTTTTTTTTTTGAGACAGAGCCTCAAGCTGTCACCCTGGATAGAGTGCTGTGGCATCACAGCTCACAGCAACCTCCAATTCCTAGGCTCAAGTGAGTCTCTTGCCTCTGCCTCCCAAGTAGCTGGGACCACAGTTGCCTGCCACAAGGCCTGGCCATTTTTTGGTTGCAGCCATCATTGTTGTTTGGCGGGCCTGGGCTGGATTTGAACCTGCCAGCTCAGGTGTATGTGACTGGCGCCTTAGCCTGCTGAGCCATTGGCGCCAAGCCTTTTTTTTTTTTTTTTTTTTTTGGTTTATCTGTTTTATTGACCTTTTTCAAAAAAAAAAACAACAACTTTTTGATTTATTGATCTGTTGTATAATTCTTTTCCTTTCAATTTCATTTAATTCTGCTCTAATTTTGGTTATTTCTTTTCCTCTGCTCGGTTTGGGGTTAGAATGTTCTTCCTTCTCCAGTTGCTTAAGTTTCCCATTAAGTTGTTAACTTCCTCTCTTTCCATTTTCTTGAAGAAGGCTTGCAGTGCCATAAATTTCCCTCTAAGGACTGCCTTTGCAGTATCGCCAAGGTTCTGATAATTTGTGTCTTCATTGTCATTTTGTTCCAAAAATTTGGTAATTTCCTTCTTAATCTCATCTATGACCCATCTATCCTTCAGTATAAGCTTATTTAGCTTCCATGTTTTTGTATGAGTATGCAGATTCCTGTTTTCATTGAGTTCAACTTCTATTCCATGGTGGTCTGAGAAGATGTAAGGAATAATTTATATTTTTTTAAATTTGTTGAGGTTAGACTTGTGTCCTAGGATGTGATCAATTTTGGAGTATGTGCCGTGGGCTGATGAGAACAATGTGTATTCAGTTTGAGGGGGGATGAAATGTTCTGTAGATGTCTGTTAAATCCAGATGTTGAATAGTTAAGTTTAATTCTAAAATTTCTTTGCTTAGCTTCTTTTTGGAGGATCTATCCAGCACTGCTAAAGGTGTGTTAAAATCTCTGACTACTATGGAACTTGAGGTAATCAATTTGCTCATGTCTGTTAGAGTTTCTCTTATAAATTGAGGCGCATTCTGGTTGGGTGCATAAATATTAATAATTGAAATCTCATCATATTGAGTATCTCAATCTCTTCATAATCTCTTTAACAGATATGAAGTGTCCATCCTTATCCTTCCTTATTTTTGTTGGTGTAAAGCCTATGGTATCTTTGAATAGGATTGCTACTCCTGCTTTTTTTCTGCTTTCCATTTGCCTGGAATGTAGATGACCATCCCTTCACCTTGAGTCTATATATATCTTTTAAGGTAAGATGAGTTTCTTGTATGCAGAAGATATCTGGCCTGAGTTTTTGTATCCAGTCAGCCAACCTATGCCTCTTTAGAGGACAATTTAAACCATTCACATTTATAGAAAATAAGGATAAATCTTTAGAAAGTCCAGTGGACATTTTTAATCCTTTCATCACTGTTGAAGTTGGAATTTGATAAAAAGTTTCTTGGTGAGTTTACTTTTGTGAAGGATTACACTGGTCATTATGGAGAATAGATCTGAGAATATCTTGGAGAGCTGGTTTAGTTACAGCAAAATTCTTTAACATGTGGATGTCATCAAACTATTTAATTTCTCCATCATAAATGAAACTCAGTTTAGGTGGGTATAGGATCCTAGGTTGAAAGTTATTTTGTTGTAGGAGATTGAAAGTCAATGACCATTCTCTTCTAGCTTGAAAGGTTTGATCAGAGAGATCTGTAGATATTCTAATATTCTTCCCCTTGTAGGTGATGGATTTCTTACATATGGCTGCTTTCAAAAATTTCTCCTTTATATTAACTTTAGTGAACTTAATTATGAAGTGCCTGGGGGATGACTTATTTCAGTCGAGTTGTGCTTGGGTTCTGAAACTGTCTGCTATCTGAATTTCAGACTCTTTTGGCATGTCTGGAAAGTTCTCTTTCATAATCTCATAGAGAAGAGACTCTGTGCCTTTTGATGCCACTTCGTCATTTTCAGGTATCCCTATAAGGCAAATATTGGTTTTCTTTGAGTTATCCAAGAGCTGTCTGAGGGAATGACCTGTTTTTGCCTTCCATTTCTCTTCCTCTTTGTAGGCTTGGGAGTGTTCAAAAGCTTTGTCTTCAATGTCAGAAATCCTTTCTTCTGCTTGCTCTATTCTGTTGCTGAGGGATTCTATTGTGTTTCTCAGATCTTTGAGGGCTGCAACTTCTTGTCTCAATGTGTCAAAATATTTGGTCATTTTGTCTTTGAATTTGTTCAATTTTTGAGACATCTTTTGGGTCATCTTTTTAATTACTGCTTGAAAATCTAATTCCATCTTTTCTTCCATTCTGCTGATCTTATTTGCCATCCAGACTCTGAATTCGATTTCTGACATCTCAGTCATTTCCTTATGCAAGGGATCTTGTGCTGTATTTACCTTGTTATTCCTTGAGGGTGTTGATCTACTCTGATTATTCATATTGCCAGAGTTTTCCCGTTGATTCCGCCCCATGATTATTTTTTGCTGTTTCCTCTGGCTGTCCTCAGAGTTGGGGAAGTGTCTCTCCCAGATTGGACCTTGGAGGGAATACTCTATTGTTGGAAGATATTTGTAGGTAGTGACCTAGTGTACCTCCTCTGAGGCTGCCCCAGCTAGGGAGTTGTGGCTGTGGAAGCAGCTCTGGAGTTGAGTGTGTCACACACGGGTCCAGCAGCAGGGCTGGGGTGGTGCCCATGATTCTGGCAATGCCTGGCTCCCAATGTCTTTGGCAACAAAAGTGGATGGCTCCTGCAGTCTCTGGTCGGGCGGGGGGCACTGCAGATAGGTAGGGAGGGTGTCAGAGGGAGGGAACAGGGTCGCATGAGTCCTGAGGCCCTGGGCAGATGGACAGGGCCAGTGAGGAAGCAGGGAGGGCGTTGGAGGGAGGATGCGGGTTGTGTAGCTACCAGATACCCTGGCTGGGGCAGCACTGGCCAAGGCAGGCTGGGGGTCTTGGCAGTGCGGCCTGTGGAAGGGTCCTGTGTGTTTTCAGGAGTCCTTGGAGTGGGGTGGGCCTGGGTCTTGAGGCTGTGCACCCACAGTGGGGTGGCTTCCACCTGCTGCAGCCCCTGGAGTGGGGCAGGCCAGGGTCCTGAGGCTGCATGGCCCACGGCGGGGTCACTTTCACCTGCTGCAGCCCCTGTAGTGGGGCAGGCCTGGGTGCTGAGAAAGCACACACCCGCCTGCGTCTCTGGGGTGGGGCGAGCCTGAGTGTCCAGGCATGACTCTCGGTGGAGTCTCTCACATTCACCGGGGTTGCAGGCAGGAGGCAGGCCTGGGTCCTAAGGCAGCACAGCCTCTGGCAGGGTTGCTCTTGCCCACCACCGCCCCTGGAGTGGGGCAAGCCTGAGTCCTGCCCGCCACAGCCCCTGGAGTGGGCAAGCCTGGGTGCTGAGCTGGAGAGGCCCGCTGCAGGGTCGTGCACTATGGTTCCTGGCTACGGTTGGCCGCTGGGAAGTGGGAGGCTCAGTGCGGCCACAGGAATCCTTTGCAGGGTGAGGCACTTGGTCTAGCAGACAGAGAGTGGAGGTGTTGCTTGAGAACCTTCTCTCACAGTCTCAGCAGGGGTTAGGCTTCTGGTTTGTCAGATAAGGGGGGAAGGGCATACTGGGAGTTCAGAATGGTTGGGAAAACTTTAGTTCAAATTTTTTGCCTAGTGAGAGAGTGTTCAGAGTCACAGTAGGGGAGTAATCCCCACTTCCCACAGTGCTCTCCTGTGGGGTGGGACAAGAGGTCCACAGTTCACTGTTTATCTGTAGAAAGCCTACAGGAGTGGATGAAGAGAAAAAAAGAAAGGAAACAGAAAGCAAAAAAGACCACAGCTTTTTTGGGAGAGGGGATGGATGCTTTTCCTTTCAGATAAATTTTGTAAATGAAGCTTGCTTTCTTGGAGTTACAGCTTGCCTCAGCAGAGGTGATCTGCAGGTATCACTTCTCTCTCAGCTGGGCTCCTAGTCTTCAGCTCAATTGGGCATTTTCTGGACGTTATCCTTCTCCTTGGTCAGGAGCCTCTCTTGGGAGCTGCTTCTAGGAGGCCATCTTGCCTTTACCCCCCCATGATTCTTTTTTTTTTTTTTTTGGGACAGAGTCACACTGTGGTAGAATGCGGTGGCATCACAGCTCACAGTAACCTCAAACTCTTGGGCTTAAGGGCTTAAGTGATTCTCTTGCCTCAGCCTTCCAAGTAGCTGGGACTACAGGCACCTGCCGCAACACCTGGCTATTTTTGTGTTGTTGTTATTGCAGTTGTCATTGCTATTTAGCTAGCCTGGGCCAGGTTCTAACCCCCTAGCCTGGGAATATGTGCCTGGTGCCCTAACCATTGAGCTATGGAAACTGCGCAAGACATGTGATTCTATTACTATTAATCATGATTAAAATAAGAGAAAAATCTTCAGAATACTGGTAAGCACACTAAAACACAAACTTGTATTTTAAAATAGATTCCGACTTTATGATTACTAAAATAATTATTTGAGTAAAACAATGTATTTCAAATTTAACTTAATATATTTTAATGGAATCTTTTAAAACAGATAACACTATGTATGTGAACACAAATAAAGACAGCATAGTATGTTCAGTTTAGTGGGATTAACTGGCAGTTCTGGTACTTTGTATTTCAAAGCCTATGATTTCAATGTAATAATGTCTTATATTTGTAATGTACTTTTACACATCATAATTTATGAAGTATTTTAAATGAATTGGATTTTGTTGTTGTTGTTGTTCCTTTAAAAAAATGCTTAAGATGGGTCAAGAATGAATCTTTCCTTTTAAAGATGAGCCATTGAGTGTTGGAAATGTGAGGTGCCATCCTCACACTCACACAAATAAGTGCTAACTGGGAACTGGGAGCCAGGGCTTCTACCTCCAAAAGTCCCCTCTGATGCATGAGAGCACATGCATTCTCCTAAATGCAAATTATATCATTGTTTATCAAATTAAGAACCAAGGAAGATTTCTCTTAACTTGCTATTGCTATGTATTTTTCCCCCTGAATCCTCAGATCCAATCTTCATCCTATTTTAGGGTTTAAACTCATCCCACAAAGTGTCAAAGAAAAGCAAATCCCTTGGAGAAAGAATTTTGTTGATTCTAGATGAATAACTGGAGGATTTAATTCAGTCAGTTTAGTCTCTTAAAACCAAAAACCTCAATAAATTGTGATAAGTAGCTTATCGGTGAAACTGGAAAGTTGTTTAACTTCTCTGTTGTAAGGGCTTTGTTTTGTTTTGGTTTTTTCTTTTCTTTTTTACTATAAATTGGGCATTATTATAACACCTATCTGAGGTAATCATCTGAGAACTCAATAATTCAATATGTGTGAAATTCTTACTAACAAACTTGGGAAGCAGTAAGCACTATAATTAGCAAAATATTAATTATTACTAACGAATATGTTATGATAACATATATTGAGTGATGCTTTAGTTAGTCTAAGTATTCTTATAATTGCATATATTTAAATAAACTTCCTTTTTTTTCTTTCAAAGGCCTTCACAATATCATTTTAAAGGGTAAGGTTTGCAAAGAAGAAAGATAAGTTTTATTAGTATTAAATAACTTCCAGAGTTAGAGTTCAGAAAGTCAGTGAGTGGCTACAACTTCTGAGTGTGTTTTGCCCTTACGTTATGTTAGGACATTTTGACCCAGGAGCATCATAGCAGTCCAGACTGGGCTGGAACTGACACTTTAGTAATAATTACATCAATTTTACTGTCAAGAGGCATATAGTATTTAAACTTAATGGAAAGAAGACAATTTATTTAAAAATTCTGTTAGTCATGTTAATCTTCTATATTAAGCCCCTGTGCATATATCAATAAAGAGTTGCACAGTGGGTGCACAAAAACTCCTCAATTCATGATTCTGTTCACTGCATTCCCTCAGCAGTTAAACCCAGTCTTCTGGGAATTGGCAATTTATTATTGGATATTCATCTTGAAATAAAATCTCTCTTTTAAAGGATATGCAGTTTAAATAGAAAATAGAAGGATTAATGGATAACTTTAAAAGAAGGAAGGGAAGGAGGGAGGGAGAGAGGAAGAATTTACAACTCTTTTAGGTACAAGTAACATGTAAAGAAAACAAACCTGGAGCCAGTTTTAGGAAAATTTACTTCGTGAAGGCATAAGTGTTTCAAGACAACAGAAGACCATAAATATATTTGGATCTTGAGAACACTTAAGACTAGGGTGAAAATACTATCAAGAATCTTTGTCCACATTTTGTTAATGCAGGAAGCAAGACTGTGAATAATTTTTGAATTTTACATCTTAGAATGAATCATCCTAATGACACTGACTTAATCACTTTCTTTATCTAAGACTACAATTCTCAAGGAAGGGATTCACCAGTCCAGGTTTAGTTAGATTAAACTTTGAGTCCCATTCAGGTGACTGAGGTGGGAGAGCAGCCTATTTTTAATTGGTAAGTAATAGTCTTGGTGCCTAATTTGGTAAGACTCTTTGAGACTCTATAAACCAAACGTTCATCATGGAAGGTTCCTCATGCCAGGTCTCTGAGAAGGTCATGACTGTTTACAAGGGATTTTAGCTAAGCTTTCTTTGGAAGTGTAGAGAGGACCAGGGAACATTCAACAGGCTGTAGAGTGGAATATTACTCATGAGGTCAAACATCTAATTCTATTTCCTAAGAATAAAAGCTAAAACAACTTGCCCTGGGGTGAGGAGTGGGCTCCCACCCTGCAAGGACCTGACAAATATGAGGAAATGACAGGCATTATGCATTGTGGGGGATATACAAGGCATTATCAGCAGACTGGGAACACATTGGAAATAGCACCCAGTCAGTAAGAAGAAATTCAATAAGGGCCCAGGCCAGCCAGGAAGAAGCAGAGGCATAATCATCTGTAAAAAGATTGTGTTTCATAGGGCAAATGGGCATCTAATGCCTAAATTATGATCTATAAAAAACTGAGGTCTTATTGAAAGAAAAATAAAGATTGTTATTTGTTATCTTCCTGCTATTCCCATTAATGGCTGAATGGTATTCCATGGTATACATATCCCACAGTTTATTCATCCATTTATGAGTTGATGGGTACCTGATTTATACATTTTTTATAAATTTATAAAATTTATAATAAAATTGTTTATTAACATTAGAGAAAAAAGGAAAGTATGCTCATCATCCCTAATCATCAGAGAAATGCAAATCTAAGCCACCATGAGCTATCACCTAACCGCAGTGAGAATAGCCCACACCACAAAGTCCCAAAGTTGCAGATGCTGATGAGAGTTTGCAGAAAAGGGAATACTTTTACACTATGGAGGAGGGGATTGCAAACTAATACAGCCTCTTTCGAAAGTATAAAGGATCCTCAAAGAACTAAAAGGAGACCTTTCATTTGATTCTACCATCCCATTACTAAGCATCTACCTAGAGGAAAAAAACATTCTATAATAAGTACATTTGCATTAAGAGTTTATCGCAGCTCAATTCATAATTGCCAAGATGTGCAATCAACCCAAGTGCCCATCAACTCATAAATGGATTAATAAACTGTGGTATATGTATACCACGTAATACTATTCAACCATAAAGAAAGATGGAGACTTTATATATTTTATATTAACCTGGATGGAGTTGGAGAATAATCACAAGAATGGAAAAGCAAGTATCCAATGTACTCAAGAAGTAATATGAAACCAGTAAACAAACAAATACATGCCCCCACAAGAGAAAAGTACAATTAAACTCAAGTGTGGGGGAAGGGAACAAAGGAATAGGACAGATGGGAGGAGCCTGGGCCATCAGTGTGCCCTCCCCTAACTGTCACAATGTAAGGGTCTATGGCACACCTCCTGGGGGAGGGGCACAACTGCAATTTGCACTTTACCTAACAAATGCAAGCAATATAACTTGATTAATACCCTCATATTAATCTCAAATTTAGAAAAAAGAACTGAAGGGAATTTTTGAGCATATACTAAACAAGTGACTACTTTCTAATCTTGCTAAATTAGAGGTTTGTGAACTGCCTTAATATCTTGCAAACTTAGAAGTCATTCCTAAATCAAATGCATGAAAATGTGAAAATATTTAAAAAATTAAAGAGACAAATAATGGCATTGACCAATTTGAAATCATCCTTAGTTCATAGTGGATGCTAATAAATGTGTTTGGCGGGGTTATGTCTCATATATTGATTAAGTTATTTTATCTCTTTTGAAGTTTTAGATGGAATATATGATAGGACACTCAGACACTCATCATCTTTTAGACAGAAGGCAATAAAAAGTAGTACACTGGGCAAAGTATTTTAGCCTTAAATGACAATATTTCCTTCTCCATGTCCAATGTACTTCAATGCTACATATTACTAATATTTAATAAAAGAAAGACTTTTAGGTTGCATGTTACTTTGCATATAGAAGGTATATAACACGTTTACTAAAATAAATTGCGGTAAATTTTATAAGAACCATTTATAGACACTGGGTTCTTCTTGACCCAAACTACCTCTGAGAGTGAAAATATTTTGCATGTTGGTCAGTATTTTTGTGGTCAGTAATTTTGCCTTTTGAAAACCACTGCATGTAGCTGGAGGTTGAGTATCTACTAAACCATCAGCTGCAGGCCCATGAAGTCTGTGCTCCTGTCTGTGGTGTTTCTGTGTCTTGTAAGCAAAACTCTGTTAAATAAACACAACTTTTGCTGAATTGAAGATGAGGTTGTCACAGTCATTCAAGTTCATATCCACTTGATATTAAAAATAGGGTTTTTCACAAGGTAAGCAACAGGGAAATTACATTTCCCAGATTCAGGTCCCCTACACAATTTCGAAGTGATGTCGCATCAACATGAGGGAAGGAGTCTGATTTTATGACAGTGTGTTTACACATATATTAAGGGTAGGATTTTCAGCACGCTGAATGGGATTTGAGAGTCATTTTTCGCTCATCATAACCATGGCTGCTTGTCTCGAGCTGCGTCTCTTGACAATATCATGAAAATGAGTCCAGTGTTTATTTTTGTTCCTCTTTGGTTTAAACTATCCACCTGCCCCCCCCACAAACCCCATTTAGATGATGTTTTAAGTGCCAGAAGGATGGATTAATTAAATGTTACAGAATGAACATTCTGGAAAGGATGTCATTCATATAAAAAGCTTCAATACGAAGTCATTTTTGAATACTGAGAGGCCCCAAATGAAATACGATATAAATTACAGCAGCTCATCAAAACTAGCATATACCTCACAAACCATTCAACGATTCTCCATCTCATAGTCTGAAATTAAAATCCATCTGTTTTTCTCCAAGGTCTAGTCCCGATTGTCTTATATTTTTGATGGGCAAACATTACTGGGATATTACTTTATGGAACTCACTCTTCCTCTGTTGTATACAATTCTGTTTTACTGTAAAGCTTTGGCACTTGGTGATGCAAACCGTGTCGGAATTAGTTCGAGAACTGTAATTTTCCGAAGAGGTAAAAATTAAGGTCAGTACGCAGTAATCTGTATAGGAAAGAATATTTCTGAAATATTCTTAGATTCAATAAAATAGATGCAGGTTTAAGAACATTTGCTGAAAATGGTGGTGATCGTAGAGGCTGCCAGTACTATCAGCGTAGTGAGTTTCTCTGCGTTAATGCAGATTTGAGAGAGATTAATAACCTGTTTTCTTGTTTTGACTTTATTTTAGATTTAGTTTATCTGATACCATTTGCGCCTTTTCCCTCCACAAGCCATTTTCTTTATGTTGTGTTGGGTCTACATCAATAATCAGGAAAAGGCAATCGAAGTAAATTGTGTTTTTCCTCCCTTAAAAGTACAAATGGTTTCTGTCATTCACCTCCCTTAATTTTGCTAGCTTTACTGAAAGACATCTGAAAAATGACAAGAGAAATCTCCCAGCAAATGGCAGAATCTGTCTCATTTACAATTAAAACTTTAATTTGAAGCTCTGGCAGTTTAAGATATAGGTGTGTGTTAGGAGCAACTTTTAGTGCTGAAGGGGAGAAGGAAAAGAGCTAAAGAATTTGGGGAGTACTACCCAAGTTTTGAAATAAGTAGAAGTAGGGCCTTATTCCATAAGGAGATGAAAAGAGAATAATAAAATAATCAAACAGGAAAAAGAAGAGTGAGAAATAGGTCTCCGGAACAGAGCGTGGCAGGGTACTCTTTATTTTGCTTTGTATTCACAGCCCTAAGTTGTGGGTTTTCTTCTTTTATAACAAGGAGCAAGATAAGTGGAATTGCTTTTATTGTCTTTATATTTTCTCTTGAACACGGGAGTCTTGGGTTGAGATCTTTGTACGATGTCCTCACTGTGTAACTTTGGGCAAGTGAGCAAATCTCCTTAATGTTCACATCTCTCTTTGGTAAACAGAAGCTAAGAATACTCACCTTGAAGGGAGATTGGAAGGAAAAGAAGTCAAAGATATTAAATGCTGGACACATCCAAAAGTCTAACAAAAAGTAACTGCATAGTGAGTCCAGCTGGGAGGGTGGAGACTGCAGGGAAAGTGAAGGCCAGGCTGAGGGTCGACTCTTCATCATGGGTTCTGACGCTCAGTCAGACCAGAAAGAGTTGAGCTTTGGTGAGAGCCAGCTCTTGGTGGAGGGAATAGGTGGGCAAAGGGTGCTGACCTGGAGTCAAAGGTTCTATCTAATGGTTTCACTAACCTATTCCTAGAAAGGTGATAGTGAGAGATTGCAGAGCCCCAGGAAAACTGAGTTATAGCCTCGGGCGGGAGCAGCCAAGCGTACCTTCAGCATCTATAGTAGATTGAGTGCACGTCAACCAGGAGGCCTAAAGCTAACAGCAGGCACAAACTGACCAGGAGCCACACAGCAGAGCACCGTGAAATTGGCAGTAAACTTTCCCCTACTTGGAAAAACCAACTTTTATAAAGAAATAAAGAATACCTAACAGGGCCTAAAAGGACTTCCTTCTGTTACCTGGATCCAGCCTGCCTTCGTAATTCTCATCCTCAGCCCCTCCCTCCCTTCTCCCTGAGCCCATCACACAAGCTTTCTGTACCTTTAAGCAGCTCAGGTCTTACATTACGGCTATCACAGTGCCTCTGCAACTTTGGATCAATGTAATGCCTAATGTAATGCCTTTTTTGTAGGCAATGCTTCAGTACTCAACCACTAAACCCTGCGAATATAATATCTGATAACCCTGCCCTTCTCCGTGTCAAGTCATAGTAACTTAGTTAAATGACTAAGTGTCTAAATTGTTCATTTAAAGTTTATTTATTGTGTTTGTGTTTGTTTGTTTGTTTGTTTGTTTTTTGATACAGAGTCTCACTCTGTCTCCCAGGTTAGAGTGCTGTACCATCATAGCTCATAGCAACTTCAAACTCCTGGGCTTAAGTGATTATCTTGCCTCAGCCTCCGAAGTAGCTGGGACTACAGGTGCCCACCACAATGCCCGGCTATTTTTAGAGACAGGGTCTCACTCTGGCTCAGGCTGGTCTTGAACCTGTGAGTTCAGGCAATCCACCCACCTCGGTCTCCCAAGTGCTGGAATTACAGGTGTGAGCCATTGTACCCGGCTTTATTTATTGTATTTTAAAAAGAAAGATTTTGTCTGTCTTAGCCAGCTGGTGCTTACTATGCATATCATCAGTTCTTAATGCAGCTTTTTATATAACATAAGAAATTAATATGTATTTGTTACATTGTTGAATGAATATTAATCAGACAGAGCATTAAGACTGTCTTACTAACAGCAATAGGTGAGGATCAGAAATGTCCCTCTCTAGAGAAGAGAGAGAAGGGAAAACAGAGTCCATGGGAGCAACAAAATAGAACTAGTTTAACCAAATGCTAGGAGTTTATCAATTTATTAGAGAAATACTTTGAAGCTTAAAAATCCTGCACTAGAGTTAAGCCTGTAATAAGTTTGATGAAGAAAATCTGTACATGGTTTGTATGTTGTCTTGCTGCATTTTTTTTTTTTTTTTTTTTTTTTTTTTTGAGACAGAGTCTCACTCTATCACCCTCGGTAGATTGCTGTGCAGTCACAGCTCACAGCAACCTCCAGCTCTTGGGCTTAAGCGATTCTCTTGCCTCAGCCTCCCAAGTAGCTGGGACTACAGGCGCCCAACACAGCACCCAGCTAATTTTTGATGCAGTTCAAAAAGGCCGGGTTTGAACCTGCAGCCCTTGGTATATGGGGTCGGCGCCCTACTCGCTGAGCCACAGGCGCCACCCTGTCTTGCTGCTTTTCAACTGTCTGTTGGTGATTGACTCCAGAACACTTTACTTTGATAAACAGTCAAAACCTGAAATGAATAAAGCCACCTTATTAGTTGCATCTTTGGTAATAATGATGTTTAACGTTGCTGTCAAGTATTGCATAATTTCATATATTTTCTCACTGAATCTTACAACCCTCAGAGGGAGGCATTATTTGTATTTTGCAGATGAGGACTTGGGAATTCAAAGGGGTTAAGTCATTTGTCTGAAGTTACGCAGCTAGTAAGGGGCAGAGTCAAAATTTGAACCCAACGTGCCTTGCTGCAAAGCTGGTATTCTGAACCCTTGTGTTAGGTGTAGTGTAGCTGGAGCTGGGCTGCTTTCCTGGCTTCATTAGTTCAGGCAAGGTTTTGTAAAATGGCATCCAAACATGAACTTTTTCAATGTGTCAGAAAATGTGAGTCTTATCACAAGAGTCTACTCAGGAAGTTGGGATTTTATCTATGTAACTTTCTCTTTATTTTTAAGTGAATAAAGGAAGTACACAAGCAATTTGAATTAGCTACTATATTTTGGTGGGAAATAGATTTTACGTCAGCAGATTTGGGACCAAATTGAAGAATTTCCAAGATGTTAACAAATTACAATGAGACATGGTACACTAGAGAGAGGAAATCTAAAAACAAACACACAACAGAAGTCTAAGGCAAATCTAAGACATGATATATTTCAATTTAACTCTGTTTTTCTGTTTGCTTGTCTGTCTTTATGGTCTGGCTTTTTTCATGTTAATTATATTCATCAGCTTTTGTTCGTTCTCTTTAATTTAATTTAAGTATTTTTCAGAATGGTATCTTCCGGTGTCTCTTTGTAGAATAACGATTTTCTAGTCCAACTTCTATGTTTACAGAGTTGGCCTCTTTCCAAGGCCCTGTCTATGAATTTACATCGTCTACCCCCTCCTGCCCAAAGAGTGAATCTAGATCATGCTAATAATTATTCTATCTTGATATTATATGGTTTCCAAAGAGACTGCACTTTGCATTAATGTCTAACTCATAGCCAATTATCAAATAAATAAAACTTACATCAAACTCTAGTAGTAAAGAGTTAGACAAAGGTGAAATAGTACATTGCTGGGATATTTGACTCTTATACCCATTGGTTTTTTTTGTTGTTGTTGTTGTTTTACCACCCTGAGTAGACTGCTATGGCATCAGCCTCACTCACAGCAAGCTCAAACTCTTAGGTTCTAGTGGACCCCTTGCCTCAGCCTGCAAAGTAGCTGAGACTACATGCAACTGCCCCAATGCCTGGCTAATTTTTCTACTTTAAGTCGAGACAGGGAGGGTCTCACTCTTGCTCAGGCTGATCTCAAACTCCTGAGCTCAAGCAATCCACCAGCCCATGCCTCCCAGAATGCTAGAGTTATAGGCAGGTGCCACCACCACTGTACCTGGCCTAATCATCCATTTTTAAATGTTGTTTTAGTGGGAAAGTTTACATAATATAAAATGCACAAATGTAAAGTCAATTTTAAGAAGAGTCTTGACACAGGCATATATATACCCTAGTAACTTACATTCCTCCTAAGATATATCCATAACCCCAGAAGTTTTTTCCTCTATCTTCTTTCTCCATAAATTCTCCCCAAATCCCAGAGGCAAACACTTTGATTTTTTTTTTTTTGCTATAGTTACTTATTCTAGACAGTAAATTAATGCAGTTCCATAGCAAGTTCTCTTTTGTGACTGACTTGCTTCATGCAGTGTAAGATCTATACTTCGGCTTATAGATAGCAAGAGATTATTAATTTTTAATGCTCAATCACATTCTATTGTGTTTATACCTCAATTGGTTTCCATTCTCCTGGTGTTGAGATATGACTTGTTTCCAATTTGAGGCTATTGGGAATAAAGCTTATACGAAACATTCTTGTACAAGACTTTTAGCTTTCATTGTTTTGTGAGTAAATACTTAGGTATGAAATTACTGGGTCCTGGGATACATGTCCATGTACATTTACAAGAAATGTAAGAATTTCCACCAACATCATATGAGCGTTCTGATTGCTGCACATTCTCTCCAGCACTTGATGTTGTCAGGTTTTAAATGATAGCCGTTCTAGCAGGTGTTTGGCAGTATTTCATTGTGGCTTTACTTGGCATTTCCCCAGTAACTAATGATTTTGAGGGTTTTGAGCGCTTACTGTGTGTTTTTCATTTATTTTAAAGTGTCTACTTCAGTCTTTTGTCCTTTTGTTTTTATCTGATTGTGTTGCCTTTTCATCACACGGTTTCACATCTTTAAGTGTTCTAGATGCAAGTCTCTTATTACACATATGTAAACTCTAAATATTATCACCCAATCGATAGCTTGAATTTTCTTTATGTAGTTTTATGAGGAAAAGTTCTAAATATTGATAAAGTATAAATAATTTTTTCTTTATGATTATGGCTTTCCATGTACTATCTACAAAATGTTTGCCTACTCATACATTGTAAAATTTCTCCCTTATGCTTGTTTTTGTAAAATATTTATAAGTTTAAATTTTCTCAATATTTTTACCTAAAGGTTATACTATTTGATACCTGTAGGGTATATTTTTGTGTCACCAATGAACCACAATAATCCCAATTCTTTTGCAAGTACTTGATACTATTTTTCCCTCTCACTCTTAGAGGGTAGAGCAGTGGTTTTCAACTAGTGCCACAAAAATTTTTAAAGATTATTAGTTAAATTATTTTCAAAAGAACTTCAAAGTATAGTAAGTATATTCTTTTCTTACTCTTCTTTTAAATCAATAAAATTTAAATGTTCAAGTGTGCTATGAGACCAAAAGGGTTGAAAAAGACCAGGGGCAAGATTTCAGATAGCTCCTCTGTAGGAGTCAGGATCTACAGAGGCGAAAGGAGAAACCTTATTTCTCCTTTATTCTGACTCTTTTTTTTGTTTTTAAAAATAATTTTATTAAATCATAATTGTGTACATTGGTGCAATCATAGGACAGAATGTGCTTCATATACAATCAGAAATATTTTGATCGTACTGTTAGAGATAGCCTTCATGGCATTTTCTTGATCACTATATAAAGACAT